>JAJHZJ010000572.1:1017786-1111836 GCA_023548195.1 Bettongia penicillata ogilbyi | reverse complement strand
GCTGAAACATGGCCTGCGCTTTGTTCGACTCCTTTGTATATGATGAATGGAGCCTGCATCCTGAGCAGAATAAAGTTTACAGACTCTTTACCTATCTCTGTGTTGTTGATTGGGTCATTGGCAGGAGTGTTTAATCAAAGGATCCAAATGGTTTTTGTCACATTCTTTTCATATTTATTCCATATATATTTAAATGTGATTGTTGTCTTCTCCATTAAAATGTAAGTTCCTTCTGAGTATGGATCATTTCATCCATTGATTTTTGTGTCATGAACCCCTAGCACATCATCTGACATACAGTAGGTGCTTTATTAAGCACATTGAAACATTTATTAAGGTATGTTAATTGATTGATTAAATCCTGGGATAGATGCTTGCTCAGCAGGAGTTCAGTTCTATTCAGAAAGCATTTATTAAGCACTTGCTATATCCTAAGTACTATGCTGAGGACTGTGGATAAACAGGCAAAAATGAAATAACCCCTGACCTCAAGGATGCTACCTTCTCCTGAAGGTCACAATTTGTGCATAAATAAATCAATATAAAATATACACAAAATGAATACAAAGTAATTATGAGGGGGAAAACCAGCAAGCAGGAGATGTACAAAGCCCTTTGGAAAGAACAATGTAAGCTGGGCCTTGAAACAGACCAGGAGCGCCAAGAAATGCAAATATGGAAGGTATGGAGGCTAGCCTATGCCAAGGCATGGAATTGGGAGATGGAATATTGCAGCCACAGAGTAGCAATGAGGCCAGTTGGCTTGAAAGCAGAGTGTGAGTCACTAATGTGTAAGACAGGCTAGGGCCTGAAGGTGAAAGGCTGTTTATTGCAAAGAGAACAAGGAGTCTGTATTTTATCCTGGAGGCAACAGTCTCTTGAGCATGGTTGGACCAGATGGTCTCTGAGGTACCTTCTAACACTTAATTTCTGTAGCTCTCTGATTCTGTGATATAGGTATAAGCACCAGTGGTTCAGATCACAACTCTTGCCTACTTCTCATCTCCAAAGAGATTTCAAGGGCTTCTGTGGAAAAAAAAAAATCCATCCCCCTGGGATGGTCTGGTAATAATATCATCCAACTTTAACTGGTCACCCTCGGACAATAGACTGGCCAGATCAGATGATGTCTGAGATCCCTTCCAACTCTGAGTTCCTGGAATGCTGGAGAAGGCATATTGTCCATAGTCAGCCTTACCAGAAGTCTCTACTATGCAGCAAGACTTGCTACTAAGACCTTGCCTACTACAATTAAGCCCAGCTTGGGTACTGCTGGCAAAGCCTTTGAAAGCCCAGGGTCACCTCCACCCGTGACAAGGCATCACAAGAGAACTTTAACAGAGATTACCATTATTTGTAATGATGCTAAATTAATATTTAAGGATAGATCCAGAGTGTTATGAATTGCTAATAGCTTTCCTTTAAGGTTAACTTTTAAAAGTTATGTGTAGTTTTAAACTAATTTTAACCCCTTGTCAGACACCAAAATGACTTTGGACTTCAAAATCTTGTGTTCACCACACTGGCTGTGAAACAAATTACTGAACTAACTTCTGCTTCTTCAGGGATTTTCCCCACTGGCTTTTCCTTGAACTGATTTAGGGAAAATGGCAGCAACTGAGAACTTGTGAAATTCCTAAATATCCAGCCCTACCTGGGACTAGACCAGTAACTAGCACATTGGATGAAGCTGAAACAAAGTGAATTGTTCCTGGCCTGTAATGTGTGGTCTATCTTTGTACCTTTTTATATAAAAGTCCCTAGCCAGAGGTACAGAGATAGGGGAACTGGAGGACTCTCTCCTACTGAGGGAACCTATCCCTCAGTTTATATGCACTGGGGATCTTGACCCCAAATGAAAAGGAGTCAGATTGTTACCCTGACTCTGAGCAGCATGCTCCTATCCTGGAGACTTGAGGAAAATCTCTTAAAGCCTCTGATGACATTAACAGGATTCCTTCCAGAAAGATATTCAATACACAAACTGAAAATAGGTATAGGTCAGTTATTTGTTTTCTCTACCACAAAAGAAATGTTGAAAATACAGAAAACTTATACATATGAATTCATAAATCCTTTAAACATGATGCGATAACCCATCACACAGTACATTTTCCCAGATATTTTGTACTTAAAACATAAAATGCTTTTTTGAACCGACATTTCACCTTCACATCAACCCTGCACTGCCCCGATATTCAGGCAATCCAGGATGGCACATGAGTTCATTCCCTGGTGGTGGTTATTATCTTCTCTTGTAAGAAGTTCTTTCAATGGTCACTTCCTTCAGAGCAATCAGTAGCCAGACCCAAGAGTTTCTGACTCCTTAATTTCATGAGTTAGCTGACAAGGCTTGGGTGGGGGTTGGGGGGGAACCTATCTCAGCATCACTGTCTGGTGACTTTTGTTCAGGGAAAAGAAGGCAGGTAGAAGATCCAATGTCAGGCTCACTTGGACAGCATATGCCATGAGCTATTAACTACCAGTGCTATAGATTGAAGAGGAAGAGGAAAGATCACATTAAATCCATATCAGGTGTCATGCCTATTTCTACATCAGTGAAGCTGGTGGAGACAGAATGGGAATCACATTTCCCTCCCCTTTCTAGTACATTTAGATATTCCACAGATGAAATATCTTTGTGGGTTGGGTCAGAGATCTACTGAGGCAGATCTCTACCTTTCTCTCTCTCTATCTTAGAATCCAGTCTCTTGGCAAAAATTTCATTACCTTGTTGCTAGTCAAGGGTGAAGCCTCTCAAAATACATCCTAGAGCCCTTCAGTGGACCGACACTCAAAGCCTCACCAACTTGGCAAGACCTGTATGACTTTGTCCTCTCCTGGCATAAGCCTCCAAGAACCCAGGCTCACCATGAGGAAAATACAGAGGAGTACTGTGGTGGAACATGACAGGTCCCCATGCTTTGGAAAGAACCTGTTTCTGAAAAGTCTTCAACTTTAATAAATATATGTAGAACATTTAGTGTACATAAGGCCCTAAACACTGACAGAGATGCAGAAATGAAGAAAACAAGATCCTTGACCTCAGGGAGCTTTCATTCATCTAAGGGACATAAGACAAATTCATCAATAACTAAAATGCCAGTAGAATCTAATATGAGTAAGGATTCGAGACATTAGGAAAATAATCAGCAGATGTTAGAACTAGCAAACCTTGCCAAGAGCTGTAAACACTTCGGAAGCTTGTCCAGTTGGGGTTTGTGGGCAGCTGGGGGCTGACTCAGCATGAATTGATTTTTTCTTTCATTAATCAAAACATTTTAAATTTGCTAGAAGAGTTTGCAACTCAGAATGGATTTTTTTTAGTTTTGTAGATTAACTGAATGGATTCCCTTAATTCATCTCTCTTAAAATTCAAAGTCTTATATATTGAATTATTTTCCATTTGACAAAGTTGTATATAATATAGGTTACTTGTGAATCAATCTCCAAGATCCTACACATAGTAAATCTAGAAACTAGAGTGGACATTCCATAAGGAACTCCAAGATAAGGAAATTTCTTCCACCAATCCAGGCCAGGCAGTCAGCAAAGTGCCTACTATGTGGCAGGTACCGTATTAAACACTGAGGATGCAAAAGAGGCAAAAAAAAGTCCCTGCTCTCAAGTAGCTCATTGACTAGTGGGGGAGACAACATGCAAATAACTACACAAACAGTCACAAACAACATACAGGATGACAGAAAATAATCTACAGAAAAGGCACTACAATGAAGGACGATCAGAAAAGGCTTCCTATAAAAGATGACATTTTAGCTGTGACTTGAGGAAGCAGTAGGCAGAGATGAGGAGGCAGAGAGTTCCAGACATGAAGAACAGCCAGAGAAAATGTCCTGAGCCAAGAGATGGAGTGTTTTGTTCATGGGACAGTCAGGGAAGTCAGTGTCTCCAGTAAAGTAAAGAACACATGGTGGAGAGTTAGGGTTTAAAATACTAGAAAGGTGGGTCTTTGAAAGTCTTTGGATGCCAAGAGACTTGATCCTGGAAGTGAGTGGGAGATACTGGAATTTACTGAGTGGAGGAGGGGATAGGGTAACATAATCAGATCTACATTTTTAGGAAAATCAGTTAAACGGCTGAATGGAGGATGAATTGGAATGCAAAGAAGACTGCAGAGGTAGAGAAGGGTGAGGATGAAGAAAAAGTCAACCAGTTTATCAATTAACAGGTCACTGGTAAGTTTGGAGAGAGCAGTTTCAGCTGAATCCAGGTATAGAGAGTTAAGCTAATGAGAGGAAAGGATGTGGAGGCACTTGCTGTCAGTTACCTTGTCAAGGAGTTTAGCCACAAAAGGGAGGAGAGATAAGAGGACCCTCAGGGATAGACCAGGATAGGTCAAGAGAAGAGTTTCTGAGGGCTAGGAGATCAGCACCTTCCTTCAACTGATAGTGTTAATATAGTTGCCTGGGGCCTTGAGAGAATAAGGAACTTCCTCTGGGTCATGCAGCGTTTCAGAGTTGGGATGGTCAATCATGTCTTCCCTTCAAGACTTGCTCTGTCCACTAAGCCATGCTTCTTACAGTAGAAATTTCTCAAATATTAACTGACTCCATGAAAGACCACAAAAGAAAAAAGGAAAAGTTACATAGGACATGAAAATAATATTTTAAGGTCTCATATTGACCTTCCTTTGAGAAAACCAAGCTAAAGTGGGGCCAGAGAAGGCAACCGAGATGGTGAAGGACTTCTAGAATATGCCACATGGGGATCAGTTAAAAGAATCAGGAATGCTTCCCCTGGGAAAGGAGAAATCATGAAAGAGAGGAGATTACAGGGGGAGGGGAAGAGAAAAGTGTAGTTACCTTCTATGATGAGAAGTGTGGTTCAGTGAGTAGGGCTCTAGACTTGAGTCAGGAAGACCTGGTTTCAAATCTGCCACTAAATAGCTATGTGACGTCAAATAAATCTCTTCATCGCTCTATGGCTCAATTTCCCCTTCTGTAAAACAAGAGAAGCTGGACTTGGTAACTTCTAAGTTCTCTTCTGACTCTAAATCAGCAATTCTATAAAGTGTCTGGAAGTTTGTCACCTAGAACAAAAAAAAATACCTATGCAACTTAGACCCTGAGAATCAAAGCAGGGGGAATGATGGAAAAAGGTAAAAATTCATGTTCTGAAAAGCTTTCTCACTGTCCCAGAGTTTCACAAGGTGCTTTGGTGTCCCCTTTGCCAGTGCTCTTCCAACAAAGGCTTTGACTGACCACTTCCAGGGCGGGGCTCGGAAGACTTCCTTCTCCAAGGAGACCTTGGGCTAGATTGACCTGAATCTCTTCTCTCCTTCAGAAAGTCATTCAGTCCCTCATTGGACTGGCTGGAAAGTTAGACAGGTAATGAAAGGGTTACATTGTTCTCTGTGAAACGTGGGAGCCTATTGATCCAGGGGGAATTTTTAAAAGATGTCATTGCTACAATTATGCAAATGTCTTTGTGTAAAATAATAGTGTTAAGGTCATTTTGTTAAGCCCTTGAATATTTTTAATTCAAAAACTGCATTACATTTTAATCAAACTCACTCTGTCCCACTCCTTCCTGAGCATTTCCCATTCTGGCCCCACCGTGGGGGCAGTTAGGATCCTGCCAAGCTCTCAGATATAATAACTATCAGGAAATTGCCTTGCATTATTCATGTTAATTATGCTGAACCAAATATTGCAAACGGGAAAATGTATTTTCTGTTGAAATATGTTTGCCTCACAGAAATCTTTTGTAAATCGATTCTACCTAGGCTTCTCTTTTTTTGTAATTGAGCCTGGAGGCCAGCAATGGTCCAGAATACATGCGCTCAGCTGAATTGTAGCTTCCACCATGAGTTCATAGCCCAATGAGTTTCATTTGAGATTCAAAATGGTGCACTAAACAAAGTGAATGGAGTTCTGGGTTCAAATTCCAGCACTTACCTTACTTTATGACTACAGGCCAGTGGATCACCCCTCAGAGTCTTGGTTTCCTCCTCTGTAAAATGAGAGAGGGATCCATACCACCCTGAATGTGCCCGATCTCATCTGATCTCGGAAGCTAAGCAGGGTCAGCCCTGGTTAGTGCTTGGATGGGATGGGACATGATGAGGAACTGGAGGCAGAGTGAGAAAGACCTGGGTTCACATCCTACCTCTGTCCTATACTGGCTGTGTTTTCCATCTACTCTCTAAGGCTGTCAATTGCAGCACAGGCTGAGCTGCATTGACCAAATGTGTTATCATAGATTTAGACTTCTTCCCCAAAATGAGAATAATTGCACTTGCATGCCAACTCCATGTTATTGCTCTGAAGACATGGGTCCATAAGATAATTCTGTTTAGTACTCAAAAGGGTCTAGAAATCATTTACTTCAATCCCTCATTTTCCTGAGGAAGAAGCTAGGACCTAAATGGGGAAGTAATTTGTCTAAAATCATGCAAAAAGGAAGCAAAAGATTGACAATAATGATGATGGAGATAATGATAAATAGCATTTAGATAACCCTTCAAAGTTTGCAAGGCACTTTGCATCGGTTACCTCATTTTATCTTCACAATAACCTTGGGAGGCAAATGCTATCATTATCCCCATTTTATAGATAAAGAAACTGAGTCTGAGAGATGTTAAGTGATTGGCCCAGGGTCACTAAGCTAAAAAGTGTCTACAGTGGGGTTTGTACTTGGGTTTTCCTACCTCTAGGTCCAATGTTCTCCCATTGTGCTTGGCCAACTAGCTGCCTCTGTAGTTTATATAGAACTACAGATTCAGGTCAAATGTAACTCTATGGCATTAGAGCAAAAGCACACAATGCAGAAGTAATTGCTCAATTCATGGCTCACAATAGACATTTCATATATTCTTCTTCATTCATTTCTGGATTCATTGAATAAATACTGTAAATAACAAAGCAAACATTATTTCAATTTCACTACTGTGGGAAAACAGTGGAATCCTCATGCCTGTCTTCATTTATTTGCTAGAAAATCATCTTTGGATGTTGTGACTTTGAAATCATTGTACTGGAACCAGTGCGGGAGGACTAAAGATGAATAAGACAAAATCTCTGCCCACAGGGAGCTTCCAGTCTACACAAAAGCACAAAAGCAGAGGATTTCGGAATTGGAAAGGAGCTCAGAGAATACATTGATCCAGCTGCCAACTGAAGTGTGAATCCCCCTCTAATGGGAAGTCATTGGAACTTAGGATCATGGATCTCAGCTGAAAGGGAGCATGGAGGACACCTAGTTGAACATGCTCATTTTAGAGAAGAGGGAAGGTTGCACAGAGGACTCTAACCATAGGTTATTGCTAAATATTTCTAGTGCTAGTAATCAGGGAGCAAATATGGTGGGAAGTTGGCCCTCAAATGTTTTTGAAACATTGAAAAGAGAATGCCAAGGGCAGAGAGTGAATAAAAGGTGAAAAGGTAATTAATATGACTGTGTGGAAGCTAGGAGAGTGATTCAAGACATGTGTGCATGGTAATGGTGTTCCAGTGCTCAGGTGTGGATCCTTGGGCATCTATTTGGGCATTCAATGGATCTTTGAGGATCTATTTCTGTACTTGCATTGTAGATCTCTAAGGTGCTGGGACCAAGAAAGGGGAATTGCTTAGGGTTAGATGCAAGTGGATACTCTGCACTGAGACTTCAGGTCCTCAAGCCAAGTGTGCATTGAGTCCTAGTACTGAGCCCCACAAAGCAACATCAGAATTTAGGGAGTTGAGATGTCAAAGTCCTAGTGGATGTGGATATTTAGGTGGCCAAAGTGTCGAGACCCACTGTCCCTATCCCTTCCTAGCCTTTGCTGTGTGAGAAAAAAGATTTCTGGATCTAAAATTTGTCAAATGATTGAGCTCATAAGCCAGTATGCACAGGTTCATGATGTCTGATAGGGAGAATAAGATGTAGAGAAATAAATGTAACATAGAGTGTTAGGGACAAACAAAAGAGCTGTCAGAGTTAGCAGAGAGAGGCATAATAATACTAACATGAAGTTTTTCCTCAAAACAACCCTCTGAAGTCTGTAGGGATATCATTGTGCTCCTTAAACTGAAGAGGAAACCAAGGCTCAAAGAAACAGCTTGCCCAATGTTACACAGTAGATTTTAAAGAAGGGCTTTGTGCTGAGGTTCCGATCTCTGAATCCAACACTCTTATAATCTCAGAAAAGAGGACTTCTGACTTGTTTGTGAGGGAAAAGACAGAGAATCAAACAACACTAACAGTGACAATGTTTGGGATATAAGTAGCATTTCAACAGACCCAGATGGAGGTGAGAAAGGCATTCCTATTAAGTGACATTTACCATTTGGGAGATTTTCCTAAGCCTAATGCAGGGGTATTAAACTAATAAGTACAACAGGGAAATGGAATTAATGATCACTCACATTTACATAACTCCTTAAAATTTTTAATGACTCAAATAGCCCCATGAGATAGGTTGTCCAAGTGTTTAGTTAGATGGTACTGTGGATAGAACACTGGTCCTGGAGTGAGGAAGACCTGAATTTGAATCCTACCTGGAATATTTAAGAGCAAGTCATTTAACCTCAATAAGCCTCCACTTCTTTGACTGCAAAATGGGAGAATAGTAGCACCTGGCTCATTAGGCTGTTGTGAAGGTTGAACGAGACACTATCTAATAGCTGAGTGACTCAATGGGTAGAGTTCCAGAACTGAAGTCAGGAAGATTCAGCTTTCTGGGTTCAAATCTGGCCTCAGACACTTACTAGCTGTGTGACCCTGGGGCAAGTCACTTAGTGCAGTTTCCCTCAGTTCCTCACCTGTAAAATGAACTGAAGTGGCAAATCACTTCAGGATCTTTGCCAAAAATAAGGAAAAAACAAATAAGGATATGAAGAGTTGGACATAACTGAAAGAAATGAATGATAATTTTTAAAAGTGCTTACAAATTGTAAAGCCCTATGTAATTGTTAACTCAGCATTGTTTTCACAGGCTTGCAGAAGCAGGAGGAGCCTCAAAAGTCATCTGGTTCTGTCCAATTTGAACAAGAATGCCAATGATCATATACTAGGCACAGAGTCATCAAGCCTTTGATTAAAGACATTTAGTAAGAGAGAAACTATTACCTCCTGATGCAACCCAGTCTGTTTTCACACAGCTGGGATTTGGAAGTTTTTCAGTTTGTTAGCTTCTCCTCTACAAATTCCACCAATTGCTCCAAGTTCTGCCCTTTGAGGCCAAGCAAAAGTCTAATTTCTCCTCCATATCCCACCCCCATTATTTTGCTGATAAGGAAATTGAGTCTCTGAGAGGTTAATGACTTGCCCAAGGTCACAAAGTAGTAAATAACAGAACAAGGATTCTAACCCACATCTTTTGATTCCAAATCCATGCTCTCTTCTCTCCATCGTTACATCAAACCTCATTCTACTATTTTTCCTCTTCTGAACCCTGTTACCCTCCTGAAAACTGAGACTTACCTTTATATATAATCTTCAAAGCCAACACTTTGGTGTGACATTTGCTCAAGGACTACTGAAGGAAAGAGACTGGGAGACACACTTTGGATTCTAAAAGCCTGCTGCGCCCTCCTTCCTTGCCCATCTATCAACATTTGGCCAAATAATGAAGAGAGACGGGACAGCATAGAAAATGCCGACTAATTCACATCCCTCTTTACCCAACAGAATCCCAATGGCTCTCTGGAAACCCATTAGAGCCATATCCTTGAGTCTGTCTAACATAAAAGCAAATTAGCTGGCATTGTAAGTGGAGACCTGGACAGGACTCCTAGCTGATGGATAGCTCTGCCACTAACCACACATTTAGGTCCAGTCGAGAGCCTTCCTCTCAAAAACTGACTGAGGCTTTAAGAACTCCAACCCTTGAAGGGCAAAATGGTGCCAATTACAAGGGAATCCCTTCCTGTCTACAATCACAGAACTGTGCCTTCTCTAATACCATGTGAAGCTTCTTTTTTCACATCTGAATCTGTACTCTTTTTCCCTGAGGTGTATCAGTCTTGTCATAGCAGGGATTTTTTTTTTTTGGGGGGGGGGGTTGCCTTCCTTTTGTATCCCCAGCACTTAGCACAGTGACTAGCACATAGTAGGCACTTATGAAGTGCTAGTTGACCGACTGACTCTCAGTCAAGGAGCATTTGTTAAGTGTTAAGGTCTGTCAGGCATCCTGCTAAGCGCTGATCATGGTACTGTAAAGGCTGTCAATTAATCAGTGACCTTTAGAACTGCAAGAGAACCCTAGAGGTTGCTAATTTCAACCCCTTGATTTTACATGGGAAAACTATTAACTGAAAAGATTGTGAATGGAGTAGAATTAATCAAGCAACCAATAAACAATTATTAAGACAATTATCAACAATTATTAATGTACCTCACATATAACAATAAACAGGCAGTGTTATTTAGGGGAAAGATTTGGAGTCATCCTTACCCTGCCGTTAAAAAAAGTTATGTTCCTAACATTTCTTATTTTTTAAAATGATAGGTTTGGACTAGATCACCTCTGAGGTTCATCCTATCCTTAATTCTTTGGTTCTATGACTTAGAATCTTAAGATTTGAAGAGAAATTGGAGATGAGGATGCTAACAATAGAGGAAATCAGGAAAGGTCTCCAGTAGAAGGTAGCATATGAGCTGAGTCTTGAAAGGAGATAAGGAAAGGAAATCGAGAGTCCTCTCTGAACTCCTTACCTTGCTTCTAATTTCATCCTTCAGAAGATAGTCATAAAGGGAACTGCTCCTATCCCTGGTCAATAAGAAGGAGGATCTGAGGTGAATGATAAGAGGATCCCTGTTCAAAATGTAAGGTGAATAAAACCAGGAGAGAATGATATTCACAATGCGTTAGTCTAGAGATCAGAAAACCTGAATTTGAGACTCAGCTTTAACATTTGCTGGTTGTGTGACTGTGTACATTTTGATTTCTCTGTGCCTTGATTCTCTAATCTATAAGAAAAATTGGGTGAAAGGACATTATTTTATAAACATTAAAGCATAATGTAAACATGAAGTGTTATTATCAGACTAGTATATAACCTAGGTTTTAGGAAAGATTTCAAAGAATTAAAAAAGATAGGTATAACAACAGAGCCTGAGATCCTAAATAGTAAGTCAACCCAAAAGGGAGGAAAACTATCAAGAAGGAAATGCTACATTATCCCAAGCAGTAAAGAAAGGAGAAAGATCTAAAAAAAAAAACTGGTGTGACTTCATAGGGAGCTCTCTGGTGAATTTAGTTGTTCCTTTTAAATGATATATACAAAAGAGGGAAGCAGAGTGACTGAAGACAAATCCAAACATCACTAACCAAGACAAACACAAATATATAGCTATATTAATTAGTGGCTAAAGTCAAAAATGAACTAAGTCTTTCAAAAAAATTTACAACAACAAAAAGTTGTATTTTTGTTTTTAATCAGGTGCCAGAGGTAAAACAAAGGAGACCAGGCCTTGATGTTGGGAGTATTTGTAGCAATATTCACAGACAACAGGGAGAAAACTGAATGATTGAAATCTGATTTTGAGTCTATTTTCCATATCAGAATGAAAAGTACAGAACAAACATGATTAGGAGGAAAGTGAAATTCAAGGTGATTGAGGATAAGCTATGAAATCACTTAGTTTTCATATAAGAGTTTAAGTTACCTACCCCTGATGAATTGCATCCCAGGGTACTGAAAGCATGTGTAAATATGATTGCTAAAGAACTGTTGCTGATTCCTAAGCAATCATCACCAATGGAGAAGAGCTGAAAGACTAAAAATACATAAATCTCCTCTTTTCTTTAGAAGATTAGGAAGGTAGATGCCACAAATCATCAAATAACAAGCTCAATTTCCGTTCCTGAGAAATCTCTGCATGATATAGAAGTACATTTGGAAGCAAGCAATGAATCCACAAACATTTGTCAATGGAAGATATTGTGACAGATGCCACAAATATTAATATTAAAATGAGACAGTCCCCATCTTCAAGGATCTTACATTCTACTAGACAGCCAGCATGAATTCTCAAAGAAACAAGTAAAGCAAGACTACTCCCATTTCTTTTTCTGATTAGGAAAAAAAGACAGCCCAACATAATGAAATCCAGTGAACTAAGTCTAGAGAAGTGGGATCTATTTCCAACTGGAACACTGGCTGTGCCATCTTTGGCAAGTGACTTTGACTTTCTTGACCATTTTCTCTGCTATAAAGTGGGACATTGTTATCAAACTCTCTTTAGAGTGCCTTCCAGCTCTAGCACTGCATAATTCTATGATTCTCCTAGACTGGCAAAAAGGGAGGAAGGCTTGAGCCTAGGTGGTGGATGTGTGAGTAGAGAAAAGGGACTAGATATGAGGGATGCTGTGCCTGTAGGGGCAACTAGATATTGCAATGGAGTGGATACAGGGAAGAAGGGAGAAGGAGGAGTCAAGGATGACCATGATATTGAAAATCCACATGACTGAAATGATGGTGGTATTATCAAGTGAAGAGTGAGAAGTTAAAGAGTGCTCAGGGTTTGGGGGGGATTGGGATCATGACTTCAGTTTTGGACACATTGATGTGAAGATGTCTTTAGAGTACTCAGATCGAAATATCCTATAGGCAGTTGATGATGTAGGTCAGGGGAAGGATGAAGGTTGAATGCATAGACATGAAAATCAGCTTAGACACCATCTCCAACAAGAAACTTTTCCTGATTCCCCCTAGTTCCATGTGCTCTCTCTCCTTCCACAAGTTGTCTTATATTTTCTTATGTGCACAAATATCCCCTTTCAGTAGGATGTTAAGCTCCTCAGGGGTAGGACTCCTTTCTGTTGTGTTCTTGTATCCCCAGGGCTTAGTGTACCACCTTGTCTGCTGTTAGTGCCTTCTAAATGCTGGATGAATGGAGGTGAATTAGAAGTCTTGGATGCAACAGAAATAAGTACAGTCATATACTGTCTTCTATGGCCCTGACCCTTGATGTTGCCCAGATCCTTGATGTAGCCCAGATGGGGGAAGCCAGGTGGCACAGTGTATAGATAACTAGACCTTGAATTAAAAAGATCCAAGTTCAAAATCTTCCTCAGACACTTACTAGCTCTGTGACCCCAAGCAAATCACTTAACCTCTGTCTGTCTCAGTTTCCTTCATCTATAAAACAATAACACTACCTCCCAGAGGACAAAATGAGACAGTTTCTGGTAGAGCCCTTTGCAACCTTCAAAGCCTAGCTATTAATATGAAAGCCTAACTGGCTCTGCCCTTGTTGCTGATAAACCTTCCCTTTCCTGATAGAACACCCGCAACTAAGTGGGCATACCTTTGAACTGACCAAGAGTCAGAGAGGAAGTATCAGAGACTGGACATTCGAAACAATAAAGTAATAAGAGCTTACTCAATGAAGAGCACTCTGCTTAGAGTGTTTAGAGGTGGAAATACAAAATGAAAGCAAAAATGGTCCCTTTTCTCAAAGAACTTACTCCACTATCTGAAGGAACACAGCAGAATTCTAAATCAGCACAAACAAGATATATAGTCTACAGGAGAAAGCCTTGAAGGTGAAGGTGATAACAGCTAAGGACACAGAGACCCCAACCTTCCCCCAATAGAATAGGGTGGTCCCTCTCACTGAAGGTTTTCAAGGGGAGGCTGGATTCCAATTTGGGGGAGGAGGGTAGGGCATGCTTCAGCCACAGAGCTAATCTAGATCCAGAATTCTGAACCTTATGATCTGTGAACTGATCTTTTAAAAATAATTTGAAAACTCAGTGTGATGGGTTACTTTTATAATCCTATGTGATTTATTTCATGCCTTTAAAAATATTAGCCTTGGAAGAGATCCATAGGTTCACTAGACTGTCCCAGGGGTCTATAGTCTGGTTCCATCAGATTATCCTTAAATAAAAAAAACTAAGAATCCTTGGTTTAGATGATTTCTGAGGTCCCTTCCAAGTGTAATACTAAGTGTTTCTATGATTCTATCGAGTATAACTTCAGGCAGCTAGGTACCTCTGAGCAGCACTAAGATGGTGCAATTTGAACCTGAGTTCAAATCCAACCTCAGACACTTACCAGATCTGGGAAAATTTGGGCATTTTCCTACAGAAGAGATAATCAACGTAATAATTTTCAAATATTCTCATTGAGAAAATCAGAGGTAGTTATAATCTTCAAAACACAAATCCAACAGACAAAGAAACTTTATAAAAGATTCACAAATTTGGACAAACAAAAAGAGCAGTGATGAATAAGTGATTATCCATTCTAAGCGAGAGAAAGGACTTAGAATCTCACTGTCTCTAAAGATTAATGAGAAAGCAAACTCAAAGTTTCAGAAAACGAAAACAAAGTTTAAACTAGTCAACAAAAAATACTAAAGAAGGGGGAAGATGGAAACATTTCTTGTAATTCAAATGGAGATGAAAATGGAAGGGAAGGGAGGGGATGTCACAGAATCACATTCTTATCCGTGCTGGTTAAGAGAAGATTTAGAAATAATAAAAATAATAGGGTATAGAAATAGAGTAATATAAAATAGAGAATAGAAAAATAATAGAAATTGTAATAGAGTAATAAAAAAGAGAATTATATATGGGACTGACTGGGACAGAGACAAGGAGGAAGAGAGTTTGAAAAGGAAGTTACAGATGAAAAGATAGAGCAGATGGATTATGAAAGAAAAAAGAAGGAATATGGTATGTGGCCAGAAGAAGAGAAATCTTGGAGGAGAACATAATTATCTTCATATATTTAAAGTGCTTACTTGTCTAAGAAAACCAGACTTAGTGAGAGAGCTAGGTGGCAGAATGGAGCTCTGGATGTTCCAGAGTCAGGAAATCCTAAGTTGAAATATTGCAAGATGCTAGCTGTGACCCTTAGACCAGTCGCTTAACCTTTCCTTTGATTTCTTCATCTGTAAAATGGGGTAACATCACCATCTACTTCTCAGCTTGTTGATAAGATTTTATTAATGATGAGATAACATTTGTAAACCATTTTGTAAACCTTAGGATAAAAATGGATGCTGGCTATTAATATCATCACCCTCATTTTATATTTTACCCCTATGAGGAGAACTAGGAGCATTTAATGGGGACTATAGAGAGGCAAATAAACGTATGACAATGCCGACAAACAGAATTATCTCAAGACAGAATGGGATACCTTGGGAAGGACATAGTTCTCCCTTTCTGGAGGTCCTCAAACTTAAACTAAATGGCTGCTTGTAGCCTATGCTTCAAAGGGGATTATTAGTCAGGTATGGGCAGGCTTAGATGGCTCCCGATTCTGAGATTCTTTGAAATAATAGATCCTTAATGAGGAAGAACTCAGTGCAAGCAAACATGGTTAGCTTCCTTTGGATATCAGCAAATTCTGACCATTGCAACTGGGACTCACTTTCTGTATTGTCAGCTGTGGTCACAGCCTAATAATTGATAGGGGTTCTTAAATTATGCAATTAATTATGCTTTTAGTATCTTCTTATTAATAACCTCTGCTTAGCTCTAGTCTTTTGCAGTGGGGAGCGGAGTTACATTGAAATGATGTTGGCTGACCTTCTTTTTTATTTAGCAGGTAAAAGGTTATTAAAGTAGTTAAGAAGAAATACTGCATTTTAGTTGACCTGATAATTGGTATCATTGTTTCCACAAAGAGATAATTGTGCTGGCTGACATTCACACATACACACACACACACACACACACACATACACACAGAGGGAGAGGGAGAGAGAGACAGACAGAGAGACAGAGAGAGAGACAGAGAGACAGAGACAGAGAGACAGAGAGACAGAGAGAGAGAGAGAGAGAGAGAGAGAGAGAGAGAGAGAGAGAGAGGGAGGGAGGGAAGGAGTAAACCATGAAGAAAGATATCAGGATCCTTGGACCACAAATTATCATGATCTCATGGACTCTCATACGGACTGGCCAAAGGGGATGCGGAAGGCCTTGAAGGACATGTCTTGTATCATTGAGTTATCATTGCCTAGTCATCTTACAGCACAGCCTGAGGTCTAAGACTTTTCCAGGAGCTCACACAAAACAAGACAGACAGAGAAAGACAGAGATAGATGACACAGAGACAGACACAAAGAGAGAGACAGAGAGACAGAGGCAAAGACAGACACACATATGGAGAGAGAGAGAGAGAGAGAGAGAGAGAGAGAGAGAGAGAGAGAGAGAGAGAGAGAGAGAGAGAGAGAGAGAGAGAGAGAGAGAGAGAGAGAGAGAGAGAGAGAGAGAGAGAGAGAGAGAGAGAGAGAGAAAGAGAGAATGAGAATGCACAGGATAAACTGACAAACAAACTCCATGGAGTTTTATACTATCCAAAGGCGAGGTCTCACGAGACACTCATGTCTCTTTATTAAAACATGGTGGTGTAAATGTACAGTCAGTGCCGTCAGCCCCTAGTACATGCCGGGGCCTATACCAAGCACTGGAGTTTCAAAGAAAAATAAAAGGTATTTCCTGCCCTCAAAGAGCTCAGAGTCTAATGGAGGAAATAATGTGCAAACATATAATAAGCAGGATACATAGAAGACAAATTGGAGATGAGAGGGAAAGCATGAACTTTATAGAGGATCAAAAAAGAATATGAAAGGTGTGATGCTGTGCAGTCCAGCTTGACTGTATCAAAGTCACATAGCCAGGGGTCTGGGTCCCAGTCCAGTGGGACTTTGACAACAAACCAAATGGCAGGGAGAAAAAAGTCAGTGTTTAAAAATCCAGTGTTTTCTTTGTGAGGGTATAATGATGACAGAAGGAAAGGATTAAGAATCCTAAGTATGATTAATGAGGAAGGTATTAAATTGTAACAGGCTGTTAATTTCTTTAAGAATATACTTTGTTTCCTGAAATAGTCCAATGGACCTGTCACTGTATCTATTTAGAAGTTCTCTCTGACTATGCAGAACAAGACCTATCCACAGATCTCCACCCTACATGGTTCTTACCCGTGTCTAACCACAAGTGCACTACAGGGGCACCACCCAACATGCTAGAAGCCTTCCTTGAATTTTCTTAACATGAAAAGACCAGAGAATCCTCAGACAGACTATACAATAGGAACAAGCCATCTTCTCTTTCTACCTATGACACAAAACCTGATATACATATTTAGAAATAAAGTTATAGTAGTTAAACTTGGCATTAAAGGGAAAAAAATTTTAGCTATAAAAAGATAAAGTGGAAAATACAGATAAAATAACTCTTAAAGTTAGCCAGATCTGGGGTTGAATGCTACCTGTTTAGAACACAGAAGTATAACTAAACTAAGGTGACTTAGCAGGTAGTAATAACCTTTAACTGCAGGCAAAATATCTAGCAGAAAATAAAGTCTCCAGAGTGTTAAACTTGGAGACCTAAGCAGATAAATTACAGACAGTGTTTGACACTAAATGGTCATGTGAACACAGACAGAAAGAATCACAGATGTCATCTGATCCTACCCCTTAATTTCACAATTGAGGTGACTTGTCAAGGTCAGACAGGTCAAATGTGGCAGGGGTGAGATTTGAACCCAGGATAATTCCAAGTGCACAGGGAAGTTCAGTATTCTTCTCAGAAAACCTCAGCCCACACTGGCTGGGTCCTGAAGTGTCAGTGGAAAAAGCAGTCAACTCAACACACAGATGCCAGCAGCAGAACAGGACAAAGCTGGAAAAAGAGTCAAACCAGCTAGAGCCATTGGCCAGAGGTAGGAGCATAGGATAAAGGGTTCCTATGCCCAAGAGGACAGGGTCAGCAGAATTGGGAGGCAGCAAGGAAGGTCATGGTGGAGTGGACAGTGAAGTCAGAGACCTAGTTTGGAACCCAGTCTAGGTCCAATGTTCTTGGGTGCATCTCTGTTTCTCCATCTGTAAAAATGAGAGGACTTGTCCTTTGGGACCTAAAACCTATGATCATATGACCTGTGACAGTGTCTAATTTGCAATAAGTGCTTAGTGAATGTCTGTCAATGGATTGCTTGGTCAGTTGACCTAAGTTGGAGTTCAAGTTTGGCCAAATCATTTTCCCTTATTAAATCTCAGTTTTCTCCTCTAAAGAATGGTAATAGCATTAGAGGGTACTACCTACTTTACAAAAGTAAGAAAAATTCTTGGGAAATCCCATGAAAGAATAGAAGCTCCTTGAGGGCAGGTGCTTTAGTTCTTCTTTCAGTTGTATATTCCCAGTGCCAAGCATAGTTCTTGGCACATAGTAGGTCATTATTAATAAATGATTGCTGATTAAATAGTAAATCAGTGTACACATGTGAGCTGTTATTAATATTCAGGTAATATTCATTATTCAGGAAGCATCTGAGACATTTTCTTATTTATTCTTTATGTCTGATACACAAGATGTGGTTTAAAACACACACACACACACACGCTTTATTGACTTAAAAACAACCAGTCAGTGGTGATCTCTTACTCTTTCTGTGCCTGAAGAGAATAGTTTTATAAGGTCTGAATGGCTCCTGAGTTTGAGTTAGGGAAAGAAGCTATTTGGCAGGTGGTATTTGAGTGTGTAAGTGCTTTTTGATCCTGCTATGTGGGCTAACTTTGTAGAGAGATTTAAAAAAAAGCCAAGAAAAGTGGAACAGTGTTCCAAAGGCAATGTTGCCAGAGGTGATTTTTTTTTCTGAAAGATAAAACAACTGAGCCTGAAGAAGGACATTTGGCAGAGAATATGAGTCTGCAACAGCTTTTTTTGCTTGCTTCT
This sequence comes from Bettongia penicillata ogilbyi, assembly GCA_023548195.1. NCBI lineage: Eukaryota > Metazoa > Chordata > Mammalia > Diprotodontia > Potoroidae > Bettongia > Bettongia penicillata. The sequence goes on along the minus strand of JAJHZJ010000572.1, from coordinate 1,093,196 downwards.
TTCAATGCACTATTTTTTTTTTGCTTTTTTTCTCTAAAATGTGATGATCTGAGGTAACTTGTTCCCCAACGTAACAAGATTTGGAGCCTGCACAGAGAGCTTCAGATAGTGTCTCTCCATGGGGACAGCCTGGGAAGCCTGCCTCTTGGAGATTATGAAATTAATGGAAATGTCATGGAGAAATCACGGAGCATGTGTAGACATTTTGTGGCTGGTTCTGGTTGGCCAGTGGTATGGTAAAGAGGAGGCTTTTGATTAGCTGTAGAGGTATTCAAAAGGCCTCATTTGGCATCCACCATCTCTTTCTTCATTCTTCTTGGCTCTTTCTCATGGTTAGAATCCTTCAATCATATCTGGCGACAGAGAATGTTATTTGGATAGAGATCTTTGAGCCTTCTCCCTGCTGAGGCCACGAGTCTCTAAGAAACATGCCTTAGTCTTTGACTTCTGTGTTTGCTCTTTTCTATTCTGAGCAAAGAGATTGGAGTTTCTGATTAGGAGTATGAAATCCTTCATTCCCAGCATCCAGAGTTTGCAGCCAATTCAGCATCAGTGTCCAGCAGAGCAATAAATGGCCTTTATGAGTGACTGTTGGGATTCACCAGAGATAGCTGAGATAAGGACTCATCAAGCAGTTGTGTCACATCTGGCCATTAACTCAAACTTGATAAGGCTATGTTATCTAGGACCTGAGCTAAGCCTTTGTCCCCAAGGGCTGGGCAAGGGGATGCTTGTGTATTTGTTCTTTCGCTAACTTCAAAGTCAATAACTCTTTGTAAAAGAGAATTGAGGTTGATTTTTTTCAATAGAACTGGGATACTAGTCTCTGGCACCCACCAATGGGGAAAGAGGTGGGAACATGTCCAGTGAGGGCCTTGCAATGATGGTATCAGAGAAGGGACACCCCCAAATCCCTCAGGATGCTCTAGAACCCTGAAGAGTATATTAAGCTGGCCTTGTCCTAGAAGATGGAGCAAGTTATTGCTGTCACATTCTTAGTCAGGCCACTGTGCTTTGGCCCCTGATCTCATGTTGCAGTCTGGTCTCTATTGCGAGTCATAACTTATAGACAGCCTGGTACAGTTAAGGCAGTGAAGGACTTGGAATCAGGAAGGCCTGAGTTCAAGACTGGTCTCCAACACTTAGCTGTTAGATCATTCAACCTTTTTGAGAATCTACAAAATGAAGAGTTTGGACTAGAAGACTTCTAAAGATCCTTCTAGTTCTTAATACATGATCCATTATTTGAAAGCTTCCCCAGATACACATAAAGGTAGGAGGGATATAGGGAGTGCTCCAGCTGATAAGGGGATGGCCAAGTTACAGGTAGGGCTAGGTGGCCATTAGGCATACCATCTCTGAGATTCAGATTGGAGTGTCTGGGTCACAGCTGTTTTAACAACTGCCATTATAACTGCTCATACTTCCATAGCACTTAGTATCTTTAAAAAAAAATAGTTAGGGATGAAAAGACCCTCAGTCTAGTCTTTCCCATTCATTTTAAAGATGAGGAAACAGGGGAAGAAGGTGAAATCATTTATCCAAAGCTGTGCTGAACTTGGGTGACCTTGGGCACATTTGGCAAAGCCAGGATTCCCAAGATAAGACCACAGACTTGGAACTGGAAGGAGCCTTAGGGTCCAATTAGCCTATTCTCTCATTTTGTGGAAGCAAAAAGGCTTAGCGAGGTTACTTGATTTGCCTAAAATCACATAGTTTCTGAGCATCAGAGGCATGACCTGAACCCAGGTCACCAATTTCCAAATCCACCGCTCTTTCTTCTCTCTCTCTCAACACCTCTGTGTGTGCCTTGAGTGCATCTAACTTGATCCTTATTTGTTACCTAAAATCAACCTTTTATCATCTCAAACCTGTCACCATCCCTCACTTAAACCATCAGTGCTGGGAAATATGCTATTTAAAGTGCCCCAAGCTGCTAGAGGGTCCCCACCTAAGTTACCATGGATTCATTTGGATAGGATAGGGACAGGCAGTGGACCTATAACATCATTGAAATAGAGAATTATTTAATAAGGAATTTCCAACTACCATCAATACAGGTTGGCAACTTCTTTGAAATTGAGAGAGGGCAGGTACAACCAGGAAGCATCTTCCCAGCTTCAAGGCCATTCTCCAGTTTTTAAACATGATATTTACTTCTGTGTGTTATTTGTTGTCTCCCACAATAGAATGTATGTGTTTGTCATTCATTTCCGTCAGAGAAATAATGACATGACCTGCACTTGACTTTGTTTTGAGTGAGGAAGAGCTGTGCATAGAACTTCCTTGACAACAGAGACTACTTTCTTTTTGTCTTTCTATCCTGTTTAGCAAGGTATTGATTGGATACATAGTAGGTTGTTGGCTGATTCATTTGAATTCATCAAACATTTAGAGTACTTCAGTATTTCAGGACATCTCTTAAAGGGTCATGTTTCAACTCATTCATGACGTTTAACCTTACTCATTTGTGGTTATCCATCCATTTGTTCCTAGGTCGGTCATCTAGGGCTGAAGAAACCAAATTTTAATCCCTGTCCTATAGGAAATCACCCAACAAAGCTCAATCACAAAGTTCAAATTTAGAACCCTTTAAATAATGGAAAATAGATGATTGTGAAGGCATGATTGATTTTATAAATGGAGTTTTAAAATCCTGTGTCACTCAAACCCTTCAAACTCTCCAAAATACTCCTCAATAACCTGTGCTGTTCCCCAACTGCACGTGATTCCAAAGCTAAGTTCTGCCTGACTTTCAAAGCCCTTCCCAACTTTTCATTTCTCATAAAGTTTCTCTAAACTCTCTTTCCTATTTGAGGAAATTCACAAACCACCCCTGTCTATAATTGGCTTATTTCCACTTTTGCATCATTCTATGTGAATAAATTCATCAATGAATAAGCATTGATTAAGTGCTTACTTACTAAGAACTGCACTAAATTCTGGGGACAGAAATACAAAAAGAAGACAATCTCTGCCCACAGAGAGCTTACATTCTAATAGGAGAAAACAATACATGCAAGAGAGTGGTGGCCCAAAAAGAGTGGGAGAGTTGGCCCAAGAATTCGCAGAAATAATAAGGTGAATCCCAGGGTAATTGATTGACACATTGTTTTGAGGGGTGTTCGTGTAGATTTGATCACTATTCCAAGAGCTAGAGCTGGAAAGTGAAATTGAGCATATACAAAAATATAGGAGTTCTTTTTTGGTGGCCAAGAATTGGAAATGGAATTCCCCATCAATTGGGAAATGACTGAACAAGTTGTGGTACATGAATGTAATGGAATATTTTTGTTCCATAAAAAATGGTGAGCAGGTGGACTTCAGAAAAACCTAGAAAATCGAGAAAGTAATTGAAGTTAGCAGAACCAGCACATTGTACACAATAACAGCAACATTGTATCATGGGCAACTTTGATAGATTTAGCTCTTCTCAACAATGCAAAGATCTAAGAAAGTTCCAGAAGACTCATGATGGATAATGCTATCCACATGTAGAGAAAAAATTATGGAGGATGAATACAGACCAAAGCATTCTATTCTATTCTATTCTATTCTATTCTATTCTATTCTATTCTATTCTATTCTATTCTATTCTATTCTCTCTCTCTCTTTCTCTCTCTCTCTCTCTCTCTCTCATTCCTTCTTTCTTGTGGTTTTTCCCTTTGGTTCTAATTCTTCTTTGTAACATGATTAATGTGGAAATATATTTAAGATAATTGTACATGTGTAACCTATACCAGATTGTATGCCATCTTGAGGAAGGGGGAAGGGTGAGGAAATGGGGAGAAATTTTAAAACTCAAAATCTTACCGAAGTGAATATCAAAAACTAAAAATAAATAAACAATATTAAAAAAAAGAAAGTGGGAGTGAAAGCTTGAGGGTAGCAGAATGGCATGGAGAAAGCAGGAGAGAAGAGTGTCAAAGATGGGTCTAGATCAGGCTTAACATGAAGAATTTTCACCAATCTTAGCACAGAGCTGGACTAGAATGTCATAGTAAGGAGGTGGAGAGCACTGTTCTGTTTGCCACAGAGGCAATGCCTTTTTCTTCTCTAATCCATTCATGTCCACTTTTGGGATATTGAGCTCAAAATTAAATTCCTTCACGTGTTTTCATCCCATAACCCCTTGCTGTTAGGGTGGGAAACACTGCAGGTATTTTCAGATTTTTTTTCTATATATTGATAAGTTTTGCTGATTTCTTTCTTTTTTTCCTCTTTTTCCTTTTAAAAAATTCCTTGTTAGGAGAGGAAGAAGGATACAGAGTAAATCTGGGTGATGTAGAAAAAAAGTAGATCAAAGAAGTTCAGGTCAGAAAGAAGACACTGACAGGAAACCAGAGGTCTTGACTTTATGTCTGAATCATCAGTGCTCATCTCCTTTACATTCTATCCTCAAGACCTAAGGAAAGTTTACAGCACAACCCAAAACATAAGACTTTATCAATGACACATCCAACCTTGGGCAGCATAAACATAGATGTGCAGGGAAAGTCACCAAGGAATCACTCACCAAAACGTCATTCCTCAACCATGAAATGCCTTACCTGGCTCTCTTTTTCTCATCTTTCTACCCATAGTATTTGGCCTAGTTTAAGAGAAACAGCCTGAGACCTGAGCTTTCTCTGTGTATGATGCCTGTCTATGCTGTGTTTGTGTGTATGGGGTTGGGGAGAAAGAACAGTAAGGTGAGAACCAGAGAAGGGGTGGGAAAATTGATGTCCTTATTAGAGTTATTAACATCAGCTGCTGCCTTTCTAGTCATAGATCAATGATCCTGACAACCTTACTGAATAAAAAGCTGTCATGTTATAATGATAATTTATCAATTTAAAAATTGTATGAGAGTAAAATGCTGTTCTCAAAACTTGCAAAGTAATACATAGCATCCTTGCCTTCAGCGTTTATAGTTTTACCGGGGGAAAGGGGCAATTAGCAAGACGGAACTCTCTATCTAGCTAACTAGCTCTAGATCTCTGTCTCTTTTCCACCAACACTCAACAAGATACCATCCAGCATGGGAACAACCCCAAACCTCCAAGGAAGGGCATTCCATGATGGAATAGCTCTAGTTGTCAACAGGATGTTTTATTTTTCTTTACACCAAGCCTAAATCTCTTTACAATCTCCATCCACTGGTCCTACTTCTGTTCTTTGGAATGAGGAGGCAAAAGAAAGCTAATACATCTCTTCCACTCATATCCACAACAAACCATCCATACTCCAGACATCGACCTCACCTTCTCCTCCACTGCCACCTTGGACTTTGCCACTGGGTGTTGTAGCTCTGATAAGGCAAATTTTTGCCTTGTTTTTCTCAGAACCAGGCCTCCATGAGACTTTGAGTCATCTCCATATCATACCATATTTCCCCTGCTTTGTTTTATCTCCCTATTCCCCTTTATGTGCTATCTCCCTTTGTTATAATATAAACTTATTATGAGGAGGGACTGTCTTCCTGGATTTACATCTAAAATGCTTAGCACAATTCCTGGAACTCAGGAAATGTTTAATGTTTTGTCTATCTACCCATTTGTTCATCTATCTACTTGTCCATTTTTGTATTATCTGTTTATCAATCTGTCTGACTGGTCTACCTCCTTGCCTGTGTCAATCTCCTTGCCTACCTGCCTGTCTCTCTCTCCATCTATCCACCCATCTATCTGCTCTTGCTTTGTGTCTGCCAATCTCCTTGCCAGTCTGCCTGTCTCTCAATCTATCCATTCATTTATCTGCCCATCAATCTATCATCTATCCATCTATGTCTGTCCATCTTTCTCCTTTCTTTTTATCTATCAGCTACCTACTTGTCCATCACTTCCTCTGCCTGAGGCACCTGAGCACCAATCTGTGAATGTTGATAGGAGACCTTCTATGAAAATTCGCCCAGCATTCATCTCTTTGCTACACATCGCTCTCGTCATTGGACACATCAGTCCCTGAAGCCACAAAAAGTACAAAAGTGTTGACTTTCCCGAGGAAAATTTTCCTATTTCTGTTGACAGCATACAGTGAATTTCCCACCAAAAGTCTGTTTTTGCTGTTTTTTGTTTTGTTTTTTTCAGAAAACCTTAGGGATCAATGCTGAGAAAGTGGAAAGCTTTGGTGTGTTTTCAGTCTGAGAATTTGACTTCCTCAGATAAATGGGGCCAACATGTAGACTAAGGGGGCTTATCCATCAAATGTTCTTTCCTATTAAACCAACCAGTCCTCTCAGGGGGATTGACCCCATCCTTTCAGAACCTCTATTTGTCACACTGGGAGAAAATGAGTCCTAGAAGAGACAAGCTGAGTTCTCTCAAATCTCTTACATCACCAAAGGAGTATGTATCAAAGCAACTTGTCACAGGAGTTTTCCACTGGCAAAAACATGAGAACCAAGAGGGACACAGGCTTCATCCTTGATTTCAATGGTGGTAACAGATAGCTATCATTTGTCCTTTTGAGTCTTAAAGGACAGATAAATAAAATATAAAATATCCTAAACCAATGGGGGTTGGGGGGAGGGTGCAGAGAATGTGCCATGGAGGCCACTAAGGGACACCCAGAGGAAGGAAGATCAGAGTGAATCTAGCCTACTAGCTCTGTGACCCTGGGCAAATCATTTCCCTTCTTGTAGGCTCAGTTTCTTCATCTGCAAAATGAAAATGTTGGACTCAATCTCATAAGTCTCTTCCAGCTATAAATTTATAATCTTATAGACCTGTTGCTAGGATTCAGGAAATCTTGGTTCAAATCATCTTGTAGACTCTTACTAGATATATCTTCAAGGGAAAGTCAATTAACCCTTCAGTCTCAATTTCCCCATCTGTAAAATAGTGTTCCACAAACTTGATTGAAATACCATTTCAATCTGAGTTGTTATTATAAAAGCCAAAGGAGTTGAAGTTTTAGTTAGGAAGCAATAGGGAAGCATGGAAGGTTTTTGAGCACAGGAGTGACATAAATAAAAGTAATTCTAGTATAAAAGGTAGATTCAGGAATAAGGCGGGAAGAAAGTTTGAAGTCCAGTTAAGAGGCCATTTTAATTGTTCACATGGGTGGTAATGAGAACCTGTGCTAGGATAATGGCAGTGAAGAGAGGAGGGACAGGGATGGGACCAATATTTAGGGGACTGCATTAAGAAAACTTTTCAAGGACCAACTATAGCAAAGAAGGAACAAAAGACTTAGTTATCCAGTAGAAATAGTAAAGTAGAAAGGAAGAAAAGATTTAAGAGAAATAAGCTGTGTTTGGGACATAGGATCATGGGCTTAGAGATGAAAGAGACTTTAGAGGTTATCAAGTACAGCCTCCTCATTTTATGGGGAAGGAAACTGAGGCTCAAGGAGGTTCATTGATTTGCCCAGGGTCACACAGCTTTAAGTAACCCAGGTGGGCTTGAGGACTCACTCTAATGCCCACATTCTATCAACTACCTATTCTGCCTCATGTTGACTAAGTTTGGATAAAGAGTTGGTCTTGGAGTCAAGAAGATCTGGGCTCAAACCTGCATCCAGCACTCAATAGCTGCATGACCAAGTCATTGGCACTCTGAACTTTATTTTATCTATTTATAAACAAACTAAAAACCTGAAGTTCCTGCCCCCAAAAGACTGTCACGAGGCTGAACAAGGAAAAGATATTGAAAGAATCTTATAAACCCTAAAGTGGTAAATAAATGTCAACTGTGAACATTGTGCTGATCTGGATTGATGAATGTGGGGCCTTCCAGTGTGGAAATTCCCCCTACCAAGCAGATAGGCAACTCTTTGGGGAATGAGAGTTTTAGAAAACTAAGGCACTGGGATATTAAGTTATTTGTCCATAATTACACCCAGTCATTATGTGTCAGAGGCAGGACTTAAACCCAAGGTCTTCCTGAGTCCAAAACTACTTCTCTATTCACTATGCAACACTGCTTTTCTTTGTCATCATCATATGAGTTGAGGGTAGACCATCCAAATGAAAACTCAGCTTCCTCATTCCTGGTATCCCTCTGCTCAAAAATCTTCATTGGCTCCCTATTGCCTCATAAACCAAATTTAAATTCCGTTACAAGTTATAATCATTGTTGTTCAGTTATTTCTGATTCTTTGTGACCCCATATGGAGATTTCTTGACAAAGATACTGGAGTGGCTTGTCATTTTTTTCAGCTCATTTTACAGATGAGAAAATTGAGGCAAATTGTGTTAAGTGAGTTTCCTAGGATCACACAGCTAGTAAGTATCTGATCAGGACAGATTCTGAACTCACAAAAATAAGTTTTCCAGACCCTAGACCTGAGGCTCTATCTCTGGTGTCACCTAGCTGCCCAGTTACAATAATTAGATAGTCCCCTAGACATACTTTCCTCCTTCCTATTTCACCTACATATATGCTTCAGCACAATCAGGCATCAATAGGTTACTCACGCCCCCCCCAACCCCCACAGATCCTACAATCTGCTTCACAACATTTATGAGTGGTCTTACTCTGCCACAAACATCAGATGTAGACTTTACCCTGTCCTACACAAACATCTGCAAGATGCCAGGTAAGGTCAACAGAAGAGACAAGAAATTTCCTACATAACTGAAAGGCCCATCAGCAAGATAAAGAAAGTTTCCCTTGGCTCCTAATCACAGAGCTATAATGAAGAAAAAGTCTTTTGCCTGCAGAGCGAGCTCCAATACCTTGATGATAAACCAGGCAGCTCTCTGCGTCATGAGGTTATTAAATTTTGCCACTGGTGCCAGCTGGTATTAATCCTGCAGCTTCTACAGCTGAAAACACGTCACCCCACTGCCTAGACGTCACTGAATTTTCCAGAAGTACTCCTCTCATCTCTGTAGAACATCTAAATCTTTCCTGCCCCCAATAAACAAGTATGGATGGGTGAGAGACAGTTGTAAATCATTCCTGGGGAAATGCAGGCTTTCTGCTCTGCCCCAATAAAGTCTAAGCCACTTGTACGACCCCAGTCTAGGGGGACTGATTTATAAGTTAACTGGTAATGCATCTATCTCTGCTCATTACTCTTTCGATAAATCTCCTTGGGTGAGTTATATGCATATTAACCTTCCTCAGGCATTCTTTAGTGTCAGGAGTCCTGTTCTTCAATGGGGCAGCTGTTAACATTCCTGGGTAATGTATAACTGTGATCCTTTCAGCCCGACAAATAAATAACCCTCCAATCCTTTCCCAGTTTCCTCTCATTATTTCCAGGCCATAAATACATACATTATTTGGCATCCAAAAAGCCAGGAAGGTCTTCCAGTCAAATATATTTTATGCTATTGCGTATTCTCGATGGAGAGAATCATCATCATTTCTGCCTCTGGCTTAGCGTTTCAGAAGTGAACCTCGGAGTGACTTGCTGAGCAGATGAGAATCAAGCCAGCTGCTCCACTTACTCCCAGGAACCTGAGGCAGATTCAGCTAAGTTCAGATGAGTCTGGGAAGACCAGATTGTCACAGGGGACATCTCAGCTTTCTAATAAAAGAAACGTGCCTCAGAACACCTAGCCTCCCCTCCCAGAAAGTCCCAGAGTCATAGAAACTCTGATGTGAAAGGGACCTCCAAGGTCATCTAGCCCATCTGTACCTGAAGCATAGCTATATGACATCTCCTTGAAAACTTCTAGTGATGAACGACTCATCATGTACCAATATAGCTCATTCTAGTCCCAGACAAATCTAATTAGGGAATTTTTTTCTTTATATTGAGCTACACTCAACTGTTCCTTCCTACAACTCCCATGTATTAATTCTGGTTGATTCTAGCCCCACAACTGGCCCCCAGACTCTTTCTGAAAGCCTTTAGTGATGGAGAACTCATTACCTACAGAAGAAATGAATTCCGTTTCTGGGCAGTAAATTATTCTTCCCCCTTATGCTGAGCCAGAATCTGCCTCCCCATAACTTCCACTTAGTCAATAATAATAATAATTGCTTATATGGATGTTCATGAATAGCTTTGTGTATACTAACTTTATTTCCGCAGCACCCTTTCTGTATGCTTATCCTGAGCAAGGTGCCTGGGACAAAAGATTATAATGCTTAGGAACTTACCTCATTTGAGCCTCAGAACAACCCTATGAGGTAGGTTCTGTAGGTATTGGCAGGCCATTTTTGCATATGAAGGCTCTGGTGCTCAGACAATTTGAGAGACTTGCTCAAGATCTCATAGCTAGTAAATATTTCAGGTGAGACTTGACTCCTGGTCATCCTAACTCAGTGACATACTGACACCATACCCTCCCCAAATATAATTGGATTACCACTGTGGAAATAAGACTACCTGGGCTCTGGAGGCCTTGGGTGCAAAAAGAGAGAATCCCCCAGTCACTTTTCTGTCAGGGATTTTTTCTCTCTGTGACCTCAAAGGTATCGTAATAAAAATAGTAAAGGAGAGGAAGAAGAGAAAAGAACATTCCATTACCAACCTGAACCAAAAAGCTGCTGAACTGCTGACATAAGAATCCATCCATAAGAATGTATAATCATGAAGATGGCGGAGTAGAAGGACGCACATTCACGAGCTCCGAGCCCACAACCCATGGAATTGAGGTAAAAGGAGAGCCCCATAAATTCTGAATCTCTGCAGGGGGTGCACAAACATAGGGGAAGAGATTTCCGTTCCACTGAACCCTGGAGAGCCGTCCCCGGGGTCCATCGCAGCCAGGAAAGCGGACCCCACCCCCACCCGTGGCCGCGACCCAGAGAAGCTGACCTGAGCAGACTTCAAAGAGGAAAGCTCCGGGAGAATCTCCGGCAGCCGGGAAAGTCCCTCTGCCCACAGAAGCTAAAGGTCAGTTAAAAAGAAGCCTGCGCTAGGGGAGGGGAGCGGGCCCCCTCGGGAGGAAGCGGCGGAGGCAGAGACGGGGGCAGGAAGCGGCGGAGGCAGAGGTGTGGGTGGGCGGCTGAGGCAGCAGCGGCCTGGGACTCAGGACTCCCAGCAGCAGGTAGGATCTTCAATACTGAACGTCTTTCCAACCTGAGGGAGCTGAGCCGGGGAGACGGCCCTGCCCCCACCCTGCTCTACTGCTGAACGCCTCTGAATAAAACCCTCAAGGGAGCTGAGCACAGCAGGCGGGGTCCCCCACCCCGCCCCCATCGGCTCTGTTCCTGAAAGTCTCTTCAGAAAGCCCCTGAGGGCCCAAGCTAGGAAGCGGCCCTGCCCCCACCCTGCGCCAGAACTAAAGCTTGCCGCGGGAAAGCGCATTTGAATCTCAGAGGTCAAGTACTAGCTGGGCGGATCCAGGCGGAGGTGGAAAGGAATCTCAGAAGTCAAGTAACTGGCTGGGAAAATGCCTAGAAAGGGAAAGAAAAATAAGACTTTAGAGAGTTTTTTCCAACAAATGCAAATGATCCCGACCTTCGGATCTGATGGGGAGGACGAGGACGTATTTTTCCCATCAGGGAAAGATGTGGAGGGCGGGGCCTCAGTACCCCAGACACCCCAGGGGGGTGTTGGGTGGGCTCAGGCCTTGCAAGAGCTTAAAAAGGATTTTGAGAAGCAAGTTGGACGGGTGGAGGAAAGACTGGGAAGAGAAATGACAAAGATGCAAGAAGAGTATGAAAAAAAGGTCAATATCTTGGTAAAGGAGTCCCAAAGAAATGCTGAGGAAATTAACACCTTGAAAAATAGGCTCACTCAATTGGCAAGAGAGGTTCGGGAAGCCGATGAGGAGAAGAATGCATTCAAAAGCAGAATGAGCCAAATGGAAAAAGAGGCTCAAAAGCTCACTGAATTTAATAGTTCTCTCAAAATTAGAATGGAACAGATGGAGTCTAATGACTTTATGAGAAACCAGGAAATCACCAAACAAAACCAAAAGAACGATAAAATGGAAGAGAATGTGAAATATCTCATGGGAAAAACAACTGACCTGGAAAATAGATCAAGGAGAGACAACTTAAAAATTATGGGACTACCTGAAAGCCATGATCAAAAAAAGAGCCTAGACATCGTCTTGCATGAAATTATCAAGGAAAACTGCCCTGACATTCTAGGACCAGAGGGCAAAATAAGTATTGAAAGAATCCATCGATCACCACCTGAAAGAGATCCAAAAAGAGAAACTCCTAGGAACATTGTGGCCAAATTCCAGAACTCCCAGCTCAAGGAAAAAATCTTGCAAGCAGCCAGAAACAAACAATTCCAGTACTGTGGAAATACAATCAGGATAACCCAAGATCTAGCAGCTTCTACATTAAGGGATCGAAGGGCGTGGAATAGGATATTCCAGAAGGCAAAGGAACTAGGACTCAAACCAAGAATCACCTACCCAGCTAAACTGAGTATAATACTGCAAGGGAAAATATGGTCTTTCAATGAAACAGAGGACTTTCAATCATTCTTAATGAAAAGACCAGAGCTGAAAAGAAAATTTGACTTTCAAACACAAGAATGAGAGGAAGCATGCAAAAGTAAACAGCAAGGAGAAGTATTAAGGGACTTACCAGAAATGAACTGTTTGCATTCATACAGGGAAGGACAATATTTCTAACTCTTAAAACTTTTCAGTATCTGGGTGGTTGGTGGGATCACACATACACATGTACACGCATGCACACACATACACACATGCATTCACATGCAGAGACAGAGAGCACAGATTGAACTGAATAGGATGGGACCATACCTTAAAAGAAATTAAGGTAAATGGTGAGAGAGAAATGTAGTGAGAGGAAAGAGGGGGAAATGGAAGGGGGTAACTATATGTCATTTAAGAGGCAAGTAGGAGATGTTTTTAGTGGAGGGAAAAAGAGGAGAGCTGAGGGAAAAAACAAACAAACAAACAAACAAAAGTTTACCCTCATCACATTTGACTAAACGAAGGAGTGAAATGCACACTCATTTTGGTATGAAAACCTATCTTACAGTATAAGAAAGCGGGGGAGAAGGAGATATTGGGGGGGGGATGATGGAAGGGAGGGCAAAGGGAGGAGGGAGTAATTGAAAGTCAACACTTGGGGAGGGACAGGATCAAAGGACAGAAGAGAAACAATGAGGGGCAGGTTAAGAGGGATGGCAATTCAGTTAGTCTTACACAACACGACTATCAGGAAGGTCACTTGCAAAGCTACACAGATATGGCCTATAATGAATTGCCTGCCGTACCAAAGGGAATGGATGGGGAGGGAGGGATGGGGAGAATTTGGAACTCAAAGTTTCAGGAACAATTGTTTAGTATTGTTGTTGCAACTAGGAAAGAAGACATACAGTTAATGAGGAATAGAAAGCCATCTGGCCCTACAGGAGAAAAGAGAAGATAGAGACAAGGGAAGGGAGGGATGACAGAAGAGAGGACAGATTGAAGATAGGGAAAATTAGATTGCTTGGGGTATTGGGGTGGGGGGAGGGGAGAAAAGGGGAGAAAATTTGGAACCCAAAAATTTGTGAAAATGAAAGTAAAAAGCTAAATAAATAAATTAATAAAAAAAAAAAAAAAAAGAATGTATAATCATTCATTTGGACAATGGAAAAGTGATTCCCAGACATCATTTGAGTATCTCGGGGAAGTATTTAGTTGCTTAAATTTTCAGAACAAAGTATATCACTATCAGAAAACCAACAATGTTCATAGATATTATATGCCAGACATTAGACCATAAAATGCAAACACAAAAAACAGACAGCCCCTACCTTAAATTCCAAGTGGATTTCCTCTTAGTGGAAGTCTTCAAGCAAACTTCGGATGATGACTTGTTGGGTGTACTGTGGAATGGCTTCTGTTTTCAGGGATGGCCTAAAGGGATGGGCATTGAGGTCCCTTCCAACTCCAATGTTCTATGAGGGAAAGCCTACTTCAGGTCATTTTACCGGGATTATTACAATAGGCTCCCCATCAATCTTCCTGGCTCAAGACTCTTTCCCAGTCCAGTCCATCCTCCACTCAACTGCCAAAGTGATGTTGCTAAAGAGCAGATCTGAGTATGTCACTCCCCTACTCAGTAGACTCCAATGGCTCCCTGTTACCTCACAATCAATAGAAACTCATCTATTTGTCATTTAAAGCCTTTACCAATCTGGTCCCAACTTCCCTCTCCTGGTGCAGTATGCATTATGGCCTTCATGTATATCACAGTCCAGACAAACTGGTCTTCTGCCATCTTCTATGCCACTCCACCTGTCAAGTCTATGCCAAGACTTTCTTTCTTCATCTCCACCTTTTAGAAAGAGAGCTCCCTAAGGGAATGACTCACTGGAGCTATGTCTTAGTATCCAAAGCTTAAATATCAATAGAATTTAAGTCCATTGAGGGCAGGTAGGTTCTAGTTCACTTCCGTATCTCTACATCCTGCACAGTCTCTAGCACACAGTAGCTGCATCCTAAACGTTCGTTCAGTGATTGCTTGTCTGGTTCAGACATTAACTTTTCCTAAGTGCTTTCCACAAAAGAATGTGAGACTCTGTTAAACAATGGAGGAATCTAAAGCCCAGACAGATTGCATAATTGGCCCAGGGTCACGTAGCTAGGACACAGCTCAGCTAGGATAGCATGAGTCTGCCCCACTGCTTCCCAGAGATCAGATGACCTGAATTCAGATTCCCGGATACCTTTCTCTACTTAGCAGTGCTGCCAGACGTGAATTTCAAGCATCCAAACATAAAGATTTGTTTTTGGTTTGTTTTGGGGGTTTTTTTTGACAGCTCAAAGAAAAAGAACAAAGAAACTGGAGCAGGCATTCAGAGAACATGGGCTCTTCAGAAAGCCCTGAAGCAAATTCAAAAGAGAGCTTCCTTGGGGATAAGAACAGATGTGACAATATCTGAGCACATGAAGCCATCAACACCCTACAAATGCTTGCACTTGGCATGTACCTCTGACACTTCTAGTGATTTTAATCTCCTTTTGTCTTTCTAAAGTAAAAACTACAGAGGACAAGTGGAATATTGAATTTTAAATCATGGCTTGCTGGACACACTGTAAACAGATAAGCTAGGTATGAGATCTGTATTGTGACTTCACAGGGGAAGAATCCAGGCAAGGAATTATTTTTTCTATGTAAGGCTCCCAGGGAGCACCCCATTCTTCCTTTCCCTTGGCTTCTTGGATCCCGTACTTGCATCTAGTTCTGACTTAAGTCCAAAGGGTGGGTAACCTCCCTAAAATTTGAGCAAAGGACTGACCTCCTGTAACAGTAAGCACCCTCACATATACAGGGGAGGTGTTATCACAGGTTCTTTGAACTGCTTTTCTAAAAGGAAAGTCAACTTTTGACGCATTAACAATTTCCTTTAATCAAGCACATATATCATATGTATATTATATATATATTAATATATTATTATATCCCAAATATAATTGGATTCCCACTGTGGAAATAAGACTACCTAGTTCAGGGGAATAAGTCAACACCCTGAACTTCAAGGAAAATACAGAGAAATCAAAGATCAACAGAGATGGCTTCCAAGTATCTGACCATAATCAATATATATATATATTGATATATATATAATATATATATATATCACAAATATATATATATATATACAAATATATATATATATATCACAAATATATATATATATCACAAATCAACAGATAGGTCCAACTGTCTGACCATAGTTACCAGAAAAGGAATCACCAACATCTGAGTTTTCAAAGCCAGGGAGCTCCTTAACAGCCTTGCAGAGTCTCATCTGACCAAACGCTTCCAGTCAATAAGTCCCAAAGTAAAACTTCACTTTCAGAGTGTTTATATCTTTTCTAGAGTCTCATTAACAAAAGGCATACAAATCTTCTCAGGCCTATTAATGTATGGGGAAGATCTTTAATCACATTGCCAATACAAATATATATACTGTTTCTAGTTAAAGAAATTCTTGTTTCTGTACTTTACTCCTAGTAAAGACTCTTGGTTGATAAAGACAAGATTTAGTCAGAGGCATTTGATCATACTAAAACAAAAACATCAAAAGATCCCACTTTGCTTGCCATCACACCTCCTGACAGAGATGATTGGCCCACAGTGCAGCATGCTTTTTTTTTACATGTACAGTATGGGAGTTTGCTTTACTTGACTTTATATGTTTGTGGCTGTGGCTTTGTTCTTTTTTTTCTTAAGAGATGGGGGAAGAGAGTGAGAAGGAGAGAAAGTCAATTTTCATTGACTGAAAAATAAAATTTTTAAAAACCTTGGCAACACATCAGCACCTGGAGAAAGAGGAGGATTGTTTCCTTGCTATATCTCTTCCTCAGAAGATCTTTCTACCAGCACCTGTTTATGTCTTATCCTGGGAGATCATTGCACCCCTTCAGTCCTTTCTTCTCATTGGTGAGTTCCCCCTGTAACTGCCATTTTAAGAAAGTGCCCAGGTCAGCCATGATCATTGCTCACTCCTTTCTTAGCTCTTCTCCTGAGTCTCTGGACTTCTTTACCATTCCCTTGTTTGAGAGGAGACAAAAAAAGAATCAGGAAAGGGCCTGAGAAGAAAGTGGTCCTTGAATTAAGTTTTGAATAAAGCTAGGGAGATATATAAAAATAAATATAAAGTGAAGGAAGGGATGAAAAGGACACTAATAACTGAGGGAACTGGGAAAGGCTTTTCATAAGAGATAGGTACTTGTGCTGAGTCCTAAAGGGAACTAAGGATTTCAAGAGGGGTAAATAAGAGGAGAGGGAGAGAGAAAATTTCCAGAGATGGAAAAAACAACTTGAACAACAGCATAGTTGTGGGAGAGAGAATATCATTTTTTGGAGAATGACAAGGAAGAAGGAGGGAAACAAGCATTTCTATAGCATTTACTATGTGCCAGGAACTGTGCTAATTGCTTTACACAGATCATTTGATTTTATCCTCACAACAATCCTGAGAGGTAGGTGCTATTATTTTCCCCATCTTACAGATGAGAAAAATGAGGCACAGGTTAGGTTCATTGTGCACAGTCACACAGCTAGTAAGTGTCTGAGGCTAAAATTGAACTCAGGTTTTCCTATCTCCAGGCTCTCCACCCTCCACCCAAATATTCAACTCCTCTGCTGCCTCTGGGCATTTTGGTCATATTATACTGTACCTGACAAAGACAATGTGTACTAAATCTGGAAACTTAAAGTGGAATCAGAAGGTCATGGTTTTGAGTTGTGTCCCAGAGTCACAATGGATAGAACTCTCGCCTGGAGGAACACCAAGGTAGCAGCTGTGTGAGTTCAGATTAACATATCAGAGACAGTTCCAGTTGACAGGGTAAGAACAGGAACATTCCAGTATACCAAGGAAGAACTATTCAAGGGATCAATAAACATTTATTAAGTGCTCTCTAGGTTCCAGACACTACACTAGTCATGAGAGATAACAAAAAAAAAAGAGTGAAATAGTTCCTGCTTCATGGAATTACATTCTGATGATAGAGACTTCAACAACATGAGGGGATGTCCACAAATTGGGGAATTGCTGAATAAGTTGTAGATGAATTTAATGGAATACTATTGTGCTATAAGAAATGATGAGCAGTAGGACCTCAGAAAGACCTGGAAAGACTTATATGAACTGATGCCGAGTGAAACGCGCAGAATTAGGACATTGTACCCAGTAACAGTCACATTGTTCTATGATTGATTTTGATACATTTAACTCTTCTTAGTAATGCAAGGACTTAAGACAACAGCAAAAGACTCGGAATGGAAAATGCTATCCACATCCAGAAAAAGAACTATGAAGTCTATATGTATGCTCTCTCTCTTTTTATGTTTTTTATGTTTCTTTTTTCTTGCAGTTCTTCCCATTGGTTCTAGTTCTTCTTTACAATATGAGTAATATGGAAATATATTTAATATGAACATATATTCAGGGTCTATATTAGATTGCACACCATCTTGGGGAAGGGGGAAAGAAGGAAGCAGGGAGAAGATTTACAACTCAGAATCTTATGGAAGTGAAAGTTAAAAAAATAATCCATTTATTTTTAGTTTTCAAGTTTGCATATTACTGTAATGTAGAATGTAGAACTCTCAAAGCAGCCTAAGAGCTCCTTGGCTTTTTCAGTGGCCAATGAATACCATAGCTGCCTGCAGGACACTAAAGCCCCCAAGTCTGCTTCTCAGGATCTGCTATCTAACCATGGCTCCTCCTGTACCTTCTACTTGGAAAGTTGAGGTTTTTTAAGTCAAGCTTTGATCCCTTCACCTTGTTTAATTCAGCCTAGACTTCTAGCCCCTCAAGATCAAGATCTTTTGGGGAGTCTAACTATGGTGCCCAACATGTTCTCTTTGAGTGACCTATAAATCTGGGAAGATGCTCTCCCTTCCCTTATCATGTTTTTCGATCATTTCAATTATGTCTGACTTTTTGTTTGAGGTTTTCTTGGGAGAGATACTGGAGTGGTTTGCCATTTCTTCTCCAGTTCATTTTACAGATGAGGAAATTGAGGTAAACAGGGTTAAGTTACTTCGTCGGGGTCATACATCTAGTGTCTGCAGTTAGATTTGAACTCATCTTCCTAAATCTAGGCCCAGACCTCTACCCCTGCACCATCTAGTCGTCCCAGCCCTGATCTACATCACAGATAAAAATGTTGAATATCACTGGGTTAAGGAGAGATACCTCAGGCACTCCACTAAGATATCTTTCTTAGTTTAGAGCAGTCCACTAGAGATGAATCTCCAGATCTCATCAATCAATCACTCCGTAAGCCACCTAGCCATAATCTTGTCTAGCCACTGTTTCCCTCTTGTTCACAAAGAAAACATGAGACTGTCAAATGCTTGAATGTAATAGAAGTAAACTGTGCATGTAGCTTTGACTAAGCTATCCATCTAGTTTTTGTTCGTTTGCTAGGTTGCTTTTTGCTTTGATTTTTTTATAACCTGATCATATGATTTTATTAGTGTAGAGAACTCTCAATGAGATAGCTTCCTCTACCAAAAGCAATCATTTCTACACCTTTTCTCTACCTCTTTGAGAGTTTTTGCCTGAGACACAGAAAAATGAAGTGATTTGCCAAAGGTTGTATGGCCAGGATGTGGTAAAGGTGGATTTGGATCAGGTCCTTCTGGTTCAGAGACAAGCTCTCTATCCACTTTGCCAACCTGCCTCTCCACCAATCTAATTACCCATTCAAAAATAGAGGGAGGAAAAGTCTCAATTAAGCAAGCCATGATGGCCTCAATCGCTAGTACTTCCCTTTCTAATCTGAACTGGTCCACAATTTCCCTGAGAATTCACATCAGTCTGTAAGAAATCCACTTTGTTTTTCCTTCTCAGTTGAATAATTTCTTTCTATGACTCAAGGGATACAGTAAGAGCTAACAATTTTACGCTACCTTAAAAACAACTTTTGCAAAATACTTTACATAAATATCTCATTTTGGCCTTACAATACCTTTCAAGTAGATACTCTTACTATCTTTGTTTTACAGATGAGAAAACTGAAGCTGAAATGGGGCAGATGACTTACCTAGCATCACATAATACCATGGACAGGATTTGAATGGAGTTCTTCCAGGCTTAAATTTAGGACTCTGTCTACTATATGGGGAGAATATGGAAGCAAAAAATATCTTAGAGAACAAATCTAACTCCCTCATTTGACAAAGGAAACTGAAACCGAAAGAGGTGAGGGTCCAAGGTCACAATTCAAGTCAGTGGTTAGCGTGAGGACTAGAATTCAGTTTTTCTGACTGTTCTGCTATACCAGACTGGTGAAAGATGGAGATATGTATTTGGTAGTTCAATCTCAACCTTTAAGAGAAAGTTTCTTTGTATTGTAAAGGTTTACAGAATGAAGAAAGGAAGGGATTAATCTTGAGAAGAACTGAAAACAAATTTAACTTTGCTGACTAACATCACATAAATCCTTTCTTCTAGTAGATATCCTAAAGTCTTGGAAACTGTTCTTCTGAATGAGCATGCATTACCACTTAGTAGTGATTTCCCGGGGTTTGCATTTCTGTCTCTGCAGTGCTGAAACTATACTGAGAGCTCCTTCTGAAAGCATGGTTTCTGCTTGAGCTGTGTGACTCTCCCCAGTTGCAAGTACATCCATCACTCTCACACACACTCATAAATCTGAGTGAAGCCACAGAAACGAACTTCTGAAAGCAAATGTTTCAGCTGCCATTGTCTTCACCCAGAACTCTAGAGAAAGAATTTAGCTGGAAAATCTGTCTTTCTACTTGGACAGTAGATTTTTTTGTTCTCATAAAGGAGAGCTTTCTTGTGCTCTGTTATAAGCTTTAGGGATCAATATCTCAACTGCCTTTCAAAGCAATGTGTGATCCCCAGAAGACTAGTAGTTGCATCACCTCCTTAGGGTCTAGGGGAAGTCCTGAAGGGTCAAGGAAATTCTCTAATGCTATCATCTCAAGCATTCATACTGGTATGTTCTCAACAATATTTTTTGGCAATTACAGTTAGAATCTCCCTTATATTGATGACATCTTCTAATGAGTAGCATCCAGTAAAATTTAATCGAGTAACATAAATTTGTTTTTACAAAGGAATTTATACTAAGATGATATCACTAGAATATAAGTACATTCCCCCAATACTGGGGGGGGGGGGTGGGAGGAGAACCTTGGTCTATGGAAAGAGTGGACTCAACCTTAACTCAGATGCAAAAAGCCATCTGCCCTACCAAGTTTACTTCCAAATGCAGCAGAGCATTGTTGTCGGCTCCTCTGGGATGTGTGTGTGTATGTATCAGACTCTGGGGTTGATCTGTGGCTCATGAATGTAGACCTTTATTCTGTTTGTGTGCGTGTGCATGTGCATGCTGCTGCAGATCAACCCCAGAGTCTGAAGTATCTCCTCACCCAGAGGATGATAGGTAATAATACTCATTCAAACCAGCCCAGGCAAGAAAAAAAAACAGGTTAGTTGCCCCAGTAGGAACCTCTGTCTGCCTCTTGGTTCCAAATCATCAGCTAACCAGAAAGGCCCCTCTTCAGGTAAGTTGATGGGAAGCAGCACCTATACCTACTCTGAAGCCCATGTTGCAATTGTATCAGGGAGAGAACATAGAACATGTCTATTGATCAGTCCCAGTCCTCCATTATGTTTATTACTACAGAGTTCATTCCAGCTATATGTAAATGAAGATGTGATGAAAATAGCACAGGTAGAAGGCCTCCCTGAGTCTCAGTTCCACCACCTGTAAAATGGAGATGATAACCAACAGATGGATGGAGAGATGGTTTCAAAAGACTCCAGTAACCTCTCTACAGAGCAGAAAAAAACATCTACCTGTAGTATTAAAGTATGTTTCTAAATAGGATCTTCCTAAATTAATGAAAAATCACAGATTAACCTTTTAAAAGCCTACCTACCCTACCTGCACTATAAGGATATTGTGATTAACATGAATAGGAAATCATTTTGTAAATTAGATACAGACTGGAGCACCTGGAAGACCTCACCCTCTTGGGGTATTCCAAAAGATGGACTGCACACTAGGAACAAAAGACACCATCCAGAAAATATATGCTAAGAAAAGGACATGGGTTATTTTTGTGTCCAGGGTGATGGGCTCTAGATACATAGACAGCCTATGCAATGAACTAGAATTCATGAAATGTTCAAATATTGAGAGAAATTTCACAGGTGTTTCAAGGGAACTCAGGAGGCATTTAGTCCATTTCAGACCTGAAAAGAAATCCTTTCTACCGTGGATGACAAGTGGCCATCCAGCTTTTGTTTGAAGACCTTCAATGAAGGCAAACCCACTATTTCCCACATCAACTCACTTTACATGGAGAGAGGTGCAATTATGCAAGAGGATTTCCTGATATCAAGCCTCTTTACAGCTTTCATCCATTGCCCCTAATTCTAACTCTTTGTTTGGGCCTTGGTTGGTTGGCTGTTGTCCTTCATTTTCAAAGAGGACCAAAATGATATCACTATGATAAAGTCAAGTTTCAATGTGTCTGAGTGTGACCGATCAGACCAGTATGAGCTCAGAATGCTCTACTACAGATTGGGCACAGATAGTCTGTTTGAACATTTGGGGTGATTCCTCCAAATTTGCATATCCTACATTTCCTCTGAGCTGTTTCAATTCTGCTTTGCTCATAGAGCACAGCACCTTCTCTGATGAGCAGTCCTGTGCCAGTGTCTGTCCTTGTATCACTTCTTCTGACAACCATTTGATCCCTGGTCCTGTGTGAGTTCTCCATAAAACAGTCTTTTGCAAAAGAAATTAGACATGAGAGGTTGTTATCATTAAATCTCACTTTTGCATGGGGAAACTGAAGCAGAGAGAGGTAAAGTAACTTGCCCAGGGTCACTCAGCTAGTAAGTGCATAAAGCCATATTTGAACTTAGGTCTTTCTGACTCCAGGTCTGGAACTGCACTTTGAACCAAGGTTTGAATTTCTTTTCTATTTGTTTATTACTATGCCAATCCCAAATCCTGCCTTTCTCTCTTTCATGTCACCCCCATTTTCAAATAAGGACACATGCATTTCCAAAGCAATTATTATCATTTTATTTTATCTAAAGAGAGCTAGTTTTGAAATACTAAGCCAGGAATTATGGATAGACTTAAAGAGCAGAGAAATTTTAAAATGAATCTTTGATGTCTGAGGCAGAGGAGAGGGAGTTTTGAGACTTAAAACCCTTCACCATTTTTCTTACTCTACCAAAGAGGAACAATCCATTCAGCCATTCCTCTCAGCAGAGTCCTGGCAGGTAGAGGCAGCTGGCCATCTCCAATATCCAGGTTCTAAAGCCCTCATCCACTTTCCATTCTCTCCATCTTGTGAAGAAAATAGGGATGACAATACTTGCCTTATTATTACTTACATCACAGAGTGTTTGTGAGCCCCCAATGAGGTAATGTATGTAAAGACATTGCTATCTTTAAAGGGCTTTGTAAATGACATCTCTTTCTAAACAAGACAGTCAAGAAATTCACAAAAGTATTTACTAAAAAATCATTCACTGAGCAGTCTCCTCGTTGCCTGTTGCATTGTTCCATTCAAGAGAATTGTAACATCCATTTTTATTCTAGATTGTACGAAATCATTCAGGTGAAACACTGAGATAAATTAATAGAAAACTGCCATGTTGCATTTTCTCTGAATACAAGCTTCCTCCAAATATGGTGTATCACTAAAATGAAATCTCTTTGAAATGAAAAAGTGTATGTGTCTGTGTCTGTGTCTGTGTGTCTGTGTGTGTGTGTGTGTGTGTGTGTGTGTAGTGTGAAAATTAGCAAATTAGGCCTGTGCTTTCATTGGGATAAAGAACTCCCACATGAGAAAACTACCTCTGTTAATGCAGGTCAGCTCTTTCTGTGCAGTTTATAACAGTAACAGCTTATGGCTAACATTTGCATAGTGCTTGACATATATTATATAATTTGAGTTTCACAGCAACCCTGGGAGGTAAGTGCTGTTATATCACCATCTTACAGATGGGAGAAGGCAAGAAATGTGCAAGGGGTCTGGTGGCCAAGTCAAGAAAATCAGAAATAGAGCCAAGAAAAGAATGCAAGAAGGCTAACAGCTAGTGTTTCCTCAAAATGGAAAAAAAAATGTGGCCACAGAGCAGGAGAGATGCTTTAGGGTGAAAAGGTAGTGGAGACATAGTGAAAAAATTCACAAAATATCTATCGCCTTTTAGTTTTTCCGACTTGGTCTGGAACCCTACTATAATTACCTCCCAAAAGTCACAGTACTCCACCCCCTCATACACACACACACACACACACACACACACCACCAACAACTAGGAACTTTAGCAGTAGGACCTTAGCGGCGATACATTAAATAACCTCGAATATGTCTTTTAATTACTATGAAAGATTTTTTTTCCACATTGCCTTCTATTCTTTCAAATAAAAAAAGTTTGATTCGAACGCAGCATAGTGAATAAAGTGCTGGACTTGGAGTGAGGAAGACCTGTGTTCAAGTACTAACTCATACACATGCTAGCTACGTGACCCTAGGCAAGTCACTTAACTTCTCAATGCCATAAGCAATTCTCTAATACAAGTGGCCGAAATGATGCCAGCCTAGGCTGGTAGAGGGAACTTTCATCCTGGGCAAGTTCCTTATCCCTACTCTTTTTTAGCGTTATTATCATCATCTTTGTTACCTTTCCCAAACTGAGTCAACATCAATTGCCCTGAGAGCAAGCCAGATTTGAGGGGAAAGCATCACCTATATTCAGCCCAGTGGAGCAGCTCTACCCTTTCAGAAACCAGGAGCAGAATACACAAGCAGAGGGGCTACCTAGGGGAAGCCCCCTGTACATTTCTTCAGCACTGATTTTGACGGTTGCCTGATGCAGCTTCTGAACATGGGACTCCCTAGTCATGAAGCAACAGGAGGGAAAAAAGCAAAGGCTGGAGAGGCAAATTCAGACATTAGCCAACAGATGACCTGAAGGATAGGATAATGAATTGCTGATGACACAAAACTAGAAGGACTTACTTCACCTGGATGGCAGAGTTACTACCCCCAAAAGATCTCAATAGGACAAAATGCGCAGTCCGATCTAAGTTGAAATTCAATAGGGAAGACTTCTGGGTCATGGGAACAACAAAATGGCAGACTAGCCATTTTCTACAACCCTTCCCCCACCCCCATGACCTCATAAATCATTCCAAAACAGAAATCATGCATTCAAGATAGAGCAGCATCAGCTGATCCAATGGTCTAGAACACCTAGAATCCAAAAAGGTTTTAAAAACTCTTAGGAACTGATGCCTACTGATTCCAATTCACTCAGCATCCTTCACCACCCCCTACCATAAACAATGAGACCACACTAGCATACCCAAGGACATTACAGAGGCTAACACCGAAACCTACTCACACACCCCGTTCCCCTTCCTCTTTCCAATGCCATGAAGACCCGTGATCTTGGCTGTAGTAAACTTAGACCCTGACAGCCAGCATGGCCACAGTCCTTCTGGAGAAAAAGCCTACAAAGGGCTACAGCTCAGAAGCAAGAGTGCTACAAGTTCTTAGTTGCCAGAGCTGGGGAAAGCAGGCTCTAATCTGTAGGTTCCAGACCAGAGAACTATTGGCTGAAGTGGGACCAGTCACCAGAACAAGACACCATGTATGCACGGTGGGGATGGTCTGTGAAGCCTTTCACAAAGAAGGAAACAAAGAGGACACCAGGTGGGGCAACTTGGGACCATTCAAAAAAAAAAAAAAATCACCTAACTCAGAGACCTAGGCTAGTCAATCCTGAATTTCCAGCTCTAGGAGGTGGCTAGGAAGCTTTGAGATCCATCCACCAAGGAAACTACAGTCAGATGAGAGGAAGTCAGGAAGTGAGTATAAGGATTTCATTATCCTCTTATGCTGGTGGTGAGAGGAGATGGAAACTACCAAAGGTTTCAATAAGAAATCACATAATCAACGAGAAGAAAATGAACCAGTGAAAATAGAAAGAAAAATACTTTTCAAATCTTGTTTTTTGGTCATTTCATTCTTGTCTGACTTTTTGACCCAATTTGGGGTTTTCTTGGCAGAAATACTAGAGGGGTTTGCTTTTGCCTTCTCCAGCTCATTTTACAGATGAGGAAACTGAGACAAACAGGATTATGTGACTTGCCCAGCATCATACAGCTAGTAAGCTGTCTGAGGACAGATTTGAATTCAGGTCTTCCTAACTCCAGGTCCAACACTCTATCCACTATACCACCTAGCTGCCAAATCTAGTGAGTTCAGGCATTTATGAACATTTATGAACTGAAAAATTTTAAAAAAACATAATCCAACATTGAATGAAACAGAGGACAAAGAACCTTTTGGAATTTAGAGATGACATGGAACCACAACATACTGTTTTTGAGAGGTTTAAAAAAGAAATGAGAGTTGTGAAAGGAGAATTTATGTCCTGCACATGAAAAATAACATGCAGAATAAAAAAGCCTTGAATCTCCAATGGCCAACCTCACCAAATAAAGGAATGAGAGCACAATATATTGGGAATGCAAAGACATGGAAGTGAAAAACAACTTAGAGAAAGAGCAGAAAAGCTAATAATATGAAAATAAAGTATGCTCACTAAGAAGCATAATGCGAATCTTGAAGACAGTGCATAGAGACAATTTAAAAATCAAAGATCTCACGGAGGAACAGAACAGAACAAGAAACCTTAACACTTTATAAAGAAGCAAATAGAAAAGAACTCAGAGTTCTTGGAACGTAGAAAATGAAATTCCAATTGAAAGAATTCACGGATAGCCTCCAGAAAAAAAAATTCCAGGGTTCAAAATTCCAAGCCACACATGATTAAATTTAACAAACCACTTCAGAAAAAAGTTCTGCAGATCAGGAGACAGATTTTCAACCAAAAGTGAAAGGAATTTTGAATAAAACAAGACTATTCTATGTCCATTAGAAAAAGGAGGAAATAGAATAAAGAGCATTAG
Organism: Bettongia penicillata ogilbyi; assembly: GCA_023548195.1. NCBI lineage: Eukaryota > Metazoa > Chordata > Mammalia > Diprotodontia > Potoroidae > Bettongia > Bettongia penicillata. Next base: position 1,066,888 of record JAJHZJ010000572.1, on the reverse strand, counting down.
AGCTCAGGATGTATCCCTATGACCTATCCTGTAAATCTGAGCTTAACCGTAAAGGACAAAAGGTTAACATTCAATAAAAAAGAAAAGACTTAAATGTTTGTAGGAAGAAAATCAGAGTGGAAGAAGACACCACAAACAACACAATTTGAAAATGCAGAAACCAAAAGCAAAAAAATAATAATAACTGAAAGACCAATCAGAGAATTCTTTTCAAATGGACACAAGGAAATGTCATAGAGGTAAGAGTGAAGGGAAGAGAAGGCACTATAGAAAGAACCTAGAGGCATGCTGGCCACAGGCGATGGCTTCTTTCTTGGGACTAAGCTACAACATGGGAAGTTTCAATAAAAGGGGGGAGGGGAAGGAAGGGAGGCAGAGGATGGAGAGGAGAGAGTGATGCACTGAGATCAAATCAAGGGCTAGCAGTAAGTGGAAGGTGGCTTTTGTGGTCTCAGAAAGAAGAAAGCCTGCAGGGGAGTCCGTTAGGAGGAGGGGCAAAAGAATGAAAAGGAAGGAGACTTTGCTTTGTAGTTGGGAGGGGAATCCATTGATGAATACTTGTATGGGTAAAGGGAGATGAGGACTTGACTCTAAATGATGACTTGGGAATTTGTACCTGAAAAAGCTGCTTGTCTTGGGACTGAGAAGTTGGAATCCTGGGGAACTGAAACCTGGAGGAGGAAAATAACAGACAGGGAGATTTTCAGGCAAATATAGGGAGGAAAAAAGGTCAACAAGAGAGGATATAGATGGGGGTGGGGAGGGTGCCTAGTACACAACAGTGTCCTCTCTAACGCTGGCAATAATTGACATTGTTCTGAGAGTGAATGAAAAATGGGTATTCATGGAGTAAGCCCTACAAAGCAATGCCATTAAGCAGAACCTAGCTCTGATTGCATAGAGTACAGAGAAAAGAGAGAGACCAGATGGATGTAGGGATCATGAACCAGGCAATAAGAGTCTGTAGTAAACAGAAAGAAAAGATGTATAATGAAGAGAGTGAGATGAATCCTTTTTTGGAAAAGGGCACAAAAAATGAAAATTAAAAACTCATGAACAAGGTTAGCTGAAGGGGAGGAGAGGAAGAGAGAACCTATTTGACTAAGAGAAAAAAAAGAGAAGGAAGAAATATATAACTGGTTAAAAGAAGGAGATAGGAACAAATAAGCAAAACTCTAAAGAAAAGAAAAAACAAACAAGAATAAAGGATTGGAGGGGAGGGGAAAAGAACCGGTGGAAACAAAGCCACATTAAAAAAAATAAAAGTAAAGTCATTGAAGAAATTTAATACTAAATTTACAGCAAAAGGGGGAGGGGATTATAACTTGAAAAAAACCATTATAGAGACAGATGGAAGGAAATATAAACCTAACTCATAGCCTTAAATGTTAATGGACTAAACAATCCCATAAACTGACAAAAGCAACGTATTAGATAAGGAAACAAAATCTTGCAATTTGTTGCTTACAAGAAATAAAATTTAAAAACAAAGACATAACCAAAATAAAACTGAGAGGATTTTTTGAAAAATTACTATGCATCAAGTGAATGCAAAATAGCATATGTCATCATGCTATCAGATAAAGCAAAAACAAATATGTTTAAATAGATAAATAAAAAACTATGTTACTCTAAAAGGAACCGCAGATAACAAATCAATACCAGTAAAATACTTACATGCTCTAATTGCCTTAGCATCCAAATTCATAAAGGAAATATCTGCACTTCAAAAAGACATAGGTAGTAACACAATAGTGATAGGAGATTTCAATGCCCCTCTCTCAATTTTGGATAATGCTAACAGAAACATTAAAAAAAAGGAAAATGTGGAACTGAATAAATTTCTGGAGAGAATGAGAGTTAAAAGACTTGTGGTGTCTTCTAAATGGGATGCCAGTAGGATATAGATATTTCTCTGCACTATATAGAAACTTTATAAAAATTGCACATGTATTAGGACATAGAGATATTGCAAAGAAATGTTAAAATGCAGAAAAATAATCAAAACATCCTTTATAAGGAGTAATGTAGGAGGAATAAAGGAAATTCAGGGAAAACAAAAGACATAGACACTTAATGAAATCCCAAATAATGAATAGGTCAAAGAATATATCATAAAAACAAATAACAGTCATATAAAAGTAAATTATAATGATGAAAGAACATGCAAAAATTTCTGGGATGCAGCTAAAGTAGTCCTCTGAGGGGAAATCGTATTCTTACAATCTTACATTAATGAATAGAAAAAATAATAAACTGAATATTCATTTTTAAAAATTAGAAAATCTGCACACAAAGAAATCTAAAATAAGAATGAAACATGAAAAATTAAAAATTAAAGGCAAAATAAACAAATTGGAAACAAAAAATTGAAATGATAGAGTACAAGCTGGTTCTTTGAAAAGGCTAATGAAACTGATCAGTCCTTAGCTAATTAAATTTTTCAAAAGAGACCAGAAAATCAAATTGATAAAATAGCAAATGAGCAAGATATGGCTCAGCATTAGGAAAACAATCAGCACAATTAGTCATATTAAAAACTAACACATGGTCATCTCAACATATTCAGAAAAAGCCTAAAAAATATATTATTTTATGTTAAAATATTTAAAAAGCCTACAAAATCGAGCCATAGAGGGACCTTTTTAACATCATAAAAAGTATATGTCTTAAACCAAATGAGAGTATCATATGCAATAGAGATATTCTAGGACTTTTTCAGTAAACATGGGGCTGAAGCAAGGATGCTTTTTCTCTCCACTATTATTTGATATAGTTCTGTAAATACTAGCTAGAGCAATAAAAAAAGAAAAGTTAATTAAAGGGATAAAGATAGGTAAAGAGGAGATAAAACTGTCCCTATTTACTTATGATATAATGGTCTACTTGGAGAATCCAAGAGAATAATCAAAGATACTAAATGAAACAATTAATAGCTTCAGCAAAGTTGCAGGCTACAAAATATGTCCTCAAAATTAATAATATATCTATATTATAATGATAAAACATAAGAAGCAATAATAGAAAGGAAAATCTCATTCCAAGTAACTACAAAGTGCTTAAAATAATCTGGGTAGCAACCTCCCAAAGCACCCAAAAGAGCTGGGTAGATTCCATCAAAAAGGTTCCTTAAAGGAATAAAAACCTACATAAATATCTGGAGGATTGTTCGGTACTCATGGCTGAGCCACGATGATATATGATAATACTATCAAAAAATGATAATACCATCAAAATTAATTTATACTTTTAGTCCTATCTCAATCAAATTTACCAGGAAATACTCTACAGAGTTTAGTAAAATAATAGCACAATTCATCTGGGAAAAAAGACAAAAGATTTAGAATGCCAAAGGAAATTATTAAAGGAAGAATGAATAGCACTTACAGACCTCAGACTGTATTATAAAGCAGCAGCAACAAAAGCATCTGTTTTTGGTTAAAATGTGACTCAGAGGATAGAACCTGCAGTCAGGAAAACCTGAGTTTGAATCCAGCCTCAGACACTTACTAGTTATATGACCCTGGGCAAGTCACTTAAGCCTGTTGGCCTCAGTTGCTGAAGTGGAGAATGAGCTGGAGAAGGAAATGGAAAACCAGTCCAGTATCTTTGCCAAGAAAACCTCTAGTGGATTTACAAAGAGTCAGAAGTGATTGAAACAACTGAACAACAAGATGCCAGATCTTTCCAGTGTACCACCAACATACTCCTCCCTAGAGATGTGATCATGGCCTTAATTCCCTATTTAATCTATTTCTTCATCTGAAAAGTAGAGACAACAATACTTATCCTACCTACATCACAAGGTTGTTGTGAAAAAGTACTTTTGGGAGAGGACACTATGTGATAGAGTGGACAGAGTTTTGGGCCCGGAGTCAGGAAGATATCTTCCTGAGTTCAAATCTGATCTCAGACATCTACCAATTCTCTGACCCTGGGCAAGTCACTTAACCCTGGTGGCTTCAGTTTCCTCCTCTGCCAGTGGGGGTCACAAAGAGTCAGACATGACTAATCAACTGAACATCAATAAATGAATGAATGAATATGATAAATAGCCATTCTCCAATAAATAAATGGTCTGAGGACAGGGACAAGGAGTTCTCCAAAGAACTACAAATATTCACAACCAGGAGAAAAGGTGCTCCAAATCACTAAAATTAGAGAAAGTCAAATCAAAACAGCTGTGAGGCTTAACCTCAGAACTTGAACACTGTCAAAGATAAAAATAGAAATAGTCAACGTTGGAGGGTTTTTGGGAAGATAGCACACTAATGCATTGTTGCTGGAACTGTGAAGTGGTACAAACATTTTGGAAAGCAATTCAGTTTTGTGCAAATAACCTGCCTAAACTGTTCATATCCTTTGAACCAGTGAGGTGCAAACACCAAGGAAGCCATAAATAAGAAAATAAACCCTCATGTGTTCAAAATATTTGTGTCAGAAATTTTTTGTATTATTTAAGAATTGGAAGCAAAGTAAATGCTCAGCACTTGGAGAATTGCTGCTAACAAGTTGTTGTACATGAATCTAATGGAACACTTCTTACTGTAAGAAATGATGTGTGTGATGAATACACAGAAGCATGGAAAGATCTATATGAACTGATGCAGAAGGAAGTCAGTAGAGCCAAGGAAATGATCTACTCAGCATTTAAAATGATGCAAATTAAAAGAACAATACACTAAAAAGTCAAAAGAAAATGTAACACAATTATAGTGATCAAACAGGACTCAAATGAAGAGTTACATAATCATTTGTGGAAGGGAAATGACCACAGGTGTTACACATTGCACAGGTTTTGGGACATTTTCAATGTATCAATATGTCATGCTGATTTCATTTCCCTGTCTAAAAAATGCTGTTTGCCGTATGGGATAGCTCTCAGAGGAAAAGGGAGGGATATATGGGATACTATGGTGACATAAGAAACAGAAAATGTCAGTAAAAATATATTAAAAATTCAATAGGGATAAGTGACAAGCCATATACATGAGTTTGAAAAATCAGCTTTACTAGAAACATTCAAGGTTAGGAGGCTAGAAAGCAATATGTCTGAAAAAGATCTAGGGGTTTCAGTGGAATACAGGTTAGTTATAATTCTTAAGAGCGAGTGAGAAGACAAAAAATCTAATGCAAACTTTGGCTACATTACAAACATAGAGTGACTTAATCTAGAACACTCCAAACTCTGTCCTTGTCAGATCTTGTCTAATGTATTGTATTCAGTTTTAGGCACCAAATTTTAGGAAGGCTATTGATAAACTTAATTAGAAATCCAAAATAATAATAATAAACAGCAATTCCCTAGTGCTTTGGGAGTTGCCACCTTTAAGAGCAGTGAGGTTTGCAGAGTGGATAAAGAGGTGGCCTCAGATTTCAAAAGACCTGAGTACAAATCTTCCCTCTGGCTCATCCTAACTGTGTGACCTGCAGAATTCATAAATTGTGCTGGGTACAAGTAGTCCTTCACAGGACAAGCTCATAAAAAGACTGAACAAAATCATTTTCTGTGTAATCTTACTTGTTTCTCAGAACAGAATGTTGGGGTGAATAGTATTTTATATTCATTTAATAGATGAGGAAAGAAGAGGCCTCATGATTTATCCATTCTCATATAGCTTCTAGGAATCAAAAACGGGGGGGCAGAGTCAAGATGGCACAGTAGAAAGATGCACATACTCTAGCTCTTCCCCCACAGCCCATAAAATACCTGTGAAAAGTGTCTCTCAACAAGTTCTAGAGCAGCAGAAGCCCCAGAATGGAGTGAAAGAGATTTCCAGCCCAAGGTAGCATGAACATGGCATGGAGCAGAGTGCAGCCCAGACTTGGCCACACAGCACCAGGAGGAACAGGACTGGAACAGGCCTTAGGGCAGCAGCAGTGTTTCTCAGATCCCTCAACTTACAAACACCAAAGGCAACCCCAAAGGTCAGTAAGAAAGCTTTTTCACCTCAATGACAAGGGAACAGGGGTCCTTCCCTAGCCCTGGTCCCAGGTGGCAGCAGTGGAAGCAGCAGCAGCAATGGCAGCAGCAAGAGCATCCATTTATGGAGCCCTCAGCCTAGAGTCCCTGGGGAAATTGAGCAGCTGATCTGAATCTCAGCCCTGAGCACAACCCTGGAGTGAGGAGGACTGCTGTCATGGCAGAGCTGGAGGCAGCTGTGGAGAGGGAATTCTACTACTGACAGATTCTGGGCAGAAAAGCGTTTGGTTACTCCCAGACCAGTGTGTAGGCCAGGAGAGGAGTAAACTCCTCTCCCTTAATTGTGCCACCTTGGAGGAACTCAGAACTTACAGGTCCCCAGAGTATACCCTCCTCTTGATAAAGGACTCAAAAGTCAAATAACTGACTGGGAAAATGCCCAAAAAAGGGGGGAAAAATAAGACTATTGAAGGTTACTGTCTTGGTGAACATGTATTTTCTTCCATCCTTTCAGATAAGGAAGAACAATTCATACCTTCAGAGGAAGTCAAGGCTTCCAATACTTCCAAAATAATTATACAGTGGTCTCAGGCCATGGAAGCACTCAAAAAGGATTTTGAAAATCAAGAGGTGGAGGAAAAATTGGGAAGAGAAGTGAGAGTGAAGCAAGAAAACCATGAAAAGTGAGTCAACAGCTTGCTAAAGGAGACCAAAAAAAAAAGCTGTAGAAAATAACACCTTTGAAAATAGGCTAACTCAATTGGCAAAAGAGATAGAAAAAACCAACGAGGAGAAAAATGTTTTAAAAAGCAGAATTAGCCAAATGGAGAAGGAGGTTCAAAAGCTCACTGAAGAAAATAGTTCTTTAAAAATTAGAATGGAACAGATAGAAGCTAATGACTTTATGAGAAACCAAGAAATTACAAAACAAAACCAAAAGAATGAAAAAAGGGAAGATAATGTGAAATATCTCATTGGAAAAACAACTGACCTGGAATATATCCAGGAGAGACAACTTAAAAATTATGGGACTACCTGAAAGGCATGATCAGAAAAAGGGCCTAGACATCATCTTTCATGAAATTATCAAGGAAAACTGCCCTGAAAATAATATTTATAACTCTTGAAATTTTTCCAAGTATTTGAGTAGTTGGAGGGATTATACACACACACACACACACACACACACACATGCACATATATAGACAGACAGCACAGGATGAGTTGAATAGGAAGAGATGATATCTAAAAAAATAAAATTAAGGGGTGAGAGAGGAATATATTGGGAGGAGAAAGGGAGAAATGGAAGGGGGCAAATTATCTCTCATAAGAGACAAGAAAAAGCTTTTTCAATGAAGGGGAAAAGCGGGGAGATGAGAGGGAAAAAGTGAAGCTTACTCTCATCACATTTGGCTCAAGGAAGGAATAACATGCACACTCAATTTGATATGAAAACCTATCCTACACTACAGGAAAGCAGGGGAGAAGGAATAATCAGGGAGGGGGGGATGATGGAAGGGAGACCAAATGGGAGGAGGGAGCAATTAGAAGTAAACACTCTTGGGGAGGGACAAGGTCAAAAGAGAGAATAGAAGAAATGGGAGGCAGGATAGGATTGAGGAAAATATAGTTAGTCTTAAACAACATGACTATTATGGAAGTCATTTGCAAAACTACACATATACAGCCTGTATTAAATTGCATGTCTTCTCACTGGGGATGGGTAGGGAGGGAGGAAGGGAGAGAAGTTGGAACTCAAAGTTTTAGGAAAAATCGGTGAGAATTGTTTTTGCGTACAACTGGGAAATTAGAAATACAGGTTCTGGGGTATAGAAATCTATCTTGACCTACAGGACAAGAGAGAAGATGGGGATAAGGGAAGGGAGCGGAGTTAGAAGGGAGGACAGATTGGTGATAGGGGTAATCAGAATGCAAGGCATTTTGGGGTGGGGGAGGTGAGAGATGGGGAGAAAATTTGGAACTCAAAATTTTGTGGAAATGAATGATGAAAACTAAAAATAAATAAACATTAAAAAAAAGAATTAGAAACAGGATTGAAACCATGTCTTTCAGTCCCCCAGGTCAGCACTCTAGACCCACTTCCATGCTGCTACTCAAGCAGAAGCCATGCAACCCAACTCTGACTTTTTCCTCTCCATAGATAGGACTTAAATTCTAACTCCATTCTTAGGGTTTCCTCATCTCCACATCATGAATTGACAAAATATTGGGAAGGTATGAGCACAGCTTGCTTCATCTCTGCTTTTAATTACCCCCTGATGATTCTCATGAAACGTCACTCAAATATCTCCATTGAAGCTCCTCCCTCTTCCCTTAAGCTCAAGTGTATCTCATCTCCTTTAGATAAAGCAATAAAACACCTTATGATTCAGACACTTCTCTGGCAAACTCTTAAAACTTGCCTAAGCAGCCCCAGTGTTGTGATGGAGAACAAAACACAGACTAGTGACCTAGGTTCATATCCCAAATCTGTCACTTACTGCCTATGTGACCTTGGGAAAATCCCATCCTCTCTTTGAGTTTTTAACTCCTCACCTATAGAATCAGGAGGTTGGAGTGTATGAACTCTAAGGTCCTTCCCAGTTCTAAACCTGCAATTCTTGGGCCACACACATTTAACAAGTGATAGAGCTGGTTTCAGGCTCAGGGTCTTTGTCTCCTAATCCCCTTCCATTCCAGAATCTGGCTAAGAAGTTATCAAAAAGACCTTAGCATAGTACCTGCCACATAGTAGACTCTTGATTAATGCTAGTTGACTATCTGATTATAACAACACTTAAAAATACATGATAAAAGTAGACAATTCTAAGAATAATCCTATTTTCCCAATCTTTATCTAGTTAAATATCTACATTTCTTGATATTTATTAAATTCATAGCGATAAAAAAATAAATAAAAAGTTAGGGGATGAGAATTAGACCTGAAATTTCTTTGATTTAGTAAACTCTCTCTACCAAAGTAAGTTGGTACCTTGTGTGTGACTTACAGGCTTTTTAACATTTTTATTATTTTATTTTTAATTTATAGAATAAAATAAACATTCCCATAACATGGTGTCATAAAAAGATGATTGCACATGAAACTGCAAATCTATACTGCACAACTCTCTACTCCTCTTGAATATATAATAAAGTTATCATGTATTTTTTTCCTTTCTTTCTTTACAATCTTAAAGAGTTAACAACAGCCCTGAATAATAAAGTATCGTACAAGGCCACACAGCCAGGACGGATTGATCTAAAGTTAGACTTGAACCTATATCTTCCTGATTTTGAAGACAAGCTTCTATCTACTCCACTGTACCCACCATATTTTAAGAGCATAGATTCTAGAGAATTCCAGAATCAATAAGCACAAATAATATCAGTGTAATATGAATATGTTCCATTCAAGACAGGGTTGTATTTGAGGTAGCCTTTACTCATAGGTTTTGCTTGTTTTTTGTTTAAATATTCTTTTCTTAGTTTTATTGGGTTGGATATTTTAAACCAAATGTTAAGACACCTCTTGGACCTGGTCCACAGTTGAACTCTCAGGAAAAGTTGCATGGATCCAGTGGGAACTGGAACGAAAGCTCCAGAAGGGAGTATGGGAGTGAGCTGCTAACAGGGGCCCAGAGTTGGGTCTCAGGGTGGAATGAATATTTAAGTGAGAATGAGAGTGAGCCCTGGAACCAGAAAGGCTAAGAGTATCAGTAGTATGACTCAGAGAGAGGCTCCCATTTTATTTCACCCAGCTCAAGTTAATTTCTTTTTAATTTTGTTTTCTTCTATAATAAGCAGCCAAGATTCAGAGAAGAACAGATGGTCAAAGACACCCTCCCAGTCGTTTCCCATCTGTTTTGGAATGTCGTGTAGAGTACACACTTTTTGTCTTCAAATAGTATAACTCACTGTTGAAGAAATTTGCTCAGTTTAGAAATGCAGGGGGGAAATACATGAGTATTATTCTTTTATGCCATTTTTTACCTGAAGAAAGAGAAAGATTTACCATTTTGGGGGGGTTTTTTGCTAGTTTCAGAAGGCTTTTTGTGCACTAAGTAAAATTTATCTTCAGATGAGAAAGTCATTACACAATATTAATGGCATTGAATGTGATGGAAGTTAAAAGCAATTAAAATTCTCAAATATTAATAGTTGTTTCATGTGAAGTGAATCAATGTTTTAGAAAGTGTAAAGCTCTATATACTTGCTTGTGGACCTCAGATTTGGGATCAGACGACTGTGTATTGAACCTGGGCTCTGCACTAAATATCCAGGATCCTGATTGTCCAATAAAAAAATATCATTGGTTTTAGGAACAACTGTTGAGTGTTGTTCTTGCAACTAGGAAATAAGAAATACAGGTAATAGGGTATAGAAATTTATCTTGCCCTACAGGACAAAAGAGAAGATGGGGATAAGGGAAGGGAGGGATGTTATAAGGGAGGACAGATTGATGATAGGGGTTATTAGAATGCTTGGCGTTTAGCGATGGGGAAGGGGAGAAATGGGGAGAAAATTTGGAACCCAAAATTTTGTGGAAATGAATGTTGAGAACTTAAACAAAAAAATTTAAATAAAAAAATATCATTGAATTTGGGATGAGAGTGTTTCTTCTCTGTCACTTCCTAATGGTATGAGCCTGAGGCACATCATATTCCCTCCCTGGGCCTCCTCTTCTTCCTCTTCAACTTGAAGGGGTTGAACTAGCTGCCTCTGAGGACTCTCTCAACTCAGAATCGCTGGAGTTCAGAGTTGTAAATGACCTCAATAGTACTCTTTACCTGATAAAATATTATGCCTGCTAACATCACTGACACATAATCATCTTTCCGTCTTCTTTGCATGAAGACCTCCAGGGAGGGAGTACCCAATACTTTCCAAGGCAACCCATTACAACATTGTAAAACTTTAACTTCTAGAAAGTTTTCCTTTACATCAACCCTAAATCTACCCCTTGTCCACTTCTAAGGAACTGAGGCAATATTGGTAAAGCCCTTAGCACAGTGCCTGACACATAGTAGGTGCTTTAGAAATGCTCACTTCTTTTCTTGTTTCTAGTCATTTATCCTAGTTCTCCTGAATAACTGAATTCTCCCTCTTGATACCTTATTATATCTCTGGACTAAGACTGTAATCTATTTCCCAAATTCCTTATCTTCACAGAACCCCAGAATTGGAGAATAAAAAGGACCTCATTGGCCATCAAGAAGAAATCCTTACCTGGAAAGAGCTCATTCAGCATCTACTTGAAGACTGCTGAGGAGATGGAATTCACCTTCTCTCAAGCACACTCATTCCATTTTGAGAAATCTCTAGTTGCTAGGCAAGTTTTGCTCATATCAAAATTAAATTAATAAATTCCAACCATGGCTCAGCCCTCTGGAACATGATAGAAAAATTCTAATCCCTCTTCCATGTGACAGCTCTTCAAATATGTGAATGTGGGTATCCTGTCTTCCCTAGTTTGTCTTCTTCAGATTCAACATCTCCAGTTCTTTCAATGAATCTTCATGTACCATGGACTCAAGGATCTTCCTCATCTGGGTGTTCTCCAGCTTACCAAAGTCCCTTCAAAATGTGATGACCAAAACTGTGTCCAATATGTTAAAAGCAATCTGATCATGGCAGAGTACAGTAATACTATCAATTCCTTATTCCTAAAAGTAAATGTTTTGATTTATACCACCTAATGCTGTGTTAGTTTTCTTGGCTACTATATCGCACCATTTAGACATATGGAGGTCAAAGTCTATTAAAACTCTCAGGATAATGATGGCGATAAATAGTAAGCATTTATCCAGTATTTTGAAGCTTTTAAAAATAACAAATATTAACTTATTTCATCCTCACAACAACTCTAGGAGTTAACAGATGAGGAAACTGAGTTGTATGAGTTAAGTGACTTAAGGTACTGTTCTAGGCACTTTAAGTATAGAAATATAAAAATAAATGACTCAATCAGAATCACAGGATTTTAGAGCAGAAATATACCCTAGGCATCATATACTTCAATCTATACCTGAATTAGAATTCCCAGTGCAATATCCTTGACAAGTAGCTATCTATTCCTTACTTGAAGACCTTAAAGATGGATCCAAAGTGGATAGAACACTTAACTTGAACTGGTGAAGATCCAAATTAAAATCTAACCTCTGAACTCATCAGCTGTGTGACCTTGAGCAAGTCACTTACCTATACAATTCAGTACAGATTCTGTCTAGATGTCAATGGGAGCTTTATAGAAATTTAGTAAGCATTTATTTAGTGAAGTCTTTAGTGTTTATTCATTTCATTCATTCATGCATTGTGCCAAGCACAGTTCTGGGTACCAGAAATTGAATTACACATACTCTCATATGCTGTTTCTGCATGGGATGGTTTTACTGAACTTTGTCTTTTTTTTTAATCTTATGAGGCAATGACTCATTAAATGGGAAAGGAATAGATTAACAAATGAATGTGGTGAAAAAACAATAGCAATATTTTTGTAAATTACAGTTTTAGAGAGGTGTTTTAGGATACCAAGAAATTAAGCCAATTGTTCAAGGTCACATAACATACATGTGTCGGGGGCAGGAACTGAACCTACGCTAACTTCGAAGCCAGCTCTTTCACCATTATGCCACCCTGCTTCTTGTCAAAATAAAATTAGTAATAATAAAAATAATCACTGTTGCTCAATCATTTCATTCATGTTCAATTCACCATGACACCATCTTGGCAAAGACACTGGAGTGATTTACCATTTCCTTCTTCAGCCCTTTTCACAGATGAGGAGACTGAGACAAAATTAAGTGACTTGCCCAGGTTCACACGACTAATATCTGAGGCTGGATTTGAACTCAGAAAGATGAATCTTCCTGACTCTAAGTCTGCACTCTATCTGCTGTGACACTTAGCTGCTGCAATAAAAATAATATTTAATACTTTATTTAATGAATGTGATTATTTTATCTGTTGGCAAATTTCTTCTGTACTTGTAGTTATCAGAAAAGACATTGCCATATCCAATTGCCCTATGGAAACCTTCGCAGGATACCGTCCTCCCTCCATTAAAGCTATAGATTCAGGCTAAACCAACTTCATAAGAATAAAGTTGGATTTCTTCTGCTTGCATATAACTGGGACTGAGAGGCCCTAAATTTTACCCTAGGAAGGTTTCAGAAAGCTTCATAAATGCAGGAAAACATACGCAATGTCTATTTTTAATTCCATTTTTCCATGACAATTTTATGAACAGCTGCTGGGTTCAAAGAAAGTGCATTTGCTAATTCATGCCATCTATATGCAAAGTCATGAAAAACCTCAGACTTGATGGGCTACAGCTAGTTTCAACAGAAGCCAAACATTTGTATGTATAAGACATTGCCCCATGGTGCAGTGGAGAGAGCAATAGGTTTGAAGTCAGAAATTCTACTCCCTTTGTGATCCTGGGCAAGGCTCTTTACCTACCTAGAGCTCAATTTCCTAATCTATAAAATGAGAATGCAGGATTCAATCCCTAAACTCATTCACCTCTAAATCACTATTCCTGCAATCTTTCCAAGTATCCTAAACCCAAAGCTAAACTTCCTTTCTAAAATGGGTTCTATGCACTGACTTCTGGTAGAAACAGTGATTTTCAACCAAGCATAAAGCTACATGTCATTTCAAAGCAATGGACAGAAGGATGAGCTGATGGACTTCCCTTCCAGTTGAGACATGGAGAGAATTATAAGGAGGAAGAAGTCAAGCAAAGTCAATGTTGTGGAAAGAACCATGTACCAGTCATCAGGAGACCTGAATTCTAGTCCCAAGTCTTCCACTAACTAGTGATGTGTCTTGGGAGGACTTCAATGTCTTCCTCTGGAAAATGAAGGGATAAAACTAGTCCAGTGGTGTCAGAGTCAAGAGGAAAGGGAGCATAAGAATCCCAATAAGTATATTGACTTAGAAAACTATGCATTAACATTATCTATTTTCTGTTGTACTTTTCATTTTATTTAGTATTTCCCAATTACATTTTAATCTGCATTGACCTCAACACCTCTGAACCAAACTATCTCTAAAGATCCTCCAATCACATTCCATCATTCTAACAATTCTTGGCTCAAGATAAATGCTTTACAAATGTCCATTGAACTGAATTAAATTCTAGTTCAAGACTATCTTATCAAGGCTGATGTAGACCCAGGTATGAATAAACCTACGCTACATGTAGGGAAAACAAGAATGAAGGCAGAAATTTGTAAAAGTCCCTATTACTCTCTTCTCCTTCTAGTTAATAGAGTACCCCATTTGGAATTTTCTCAGTGAAAGCAGTTTTACAGTGGCCTCTTTGATACATTTATAACCCAACCTCCTGATTTCCCTATTTCTAACAAGGATATCCAGGTTCAAAACCTCAGAGTCATCCTCAACTCAACCCCACTTTACCCTCAAGATCCAATCCAATTAGTTGCCAAGTCTTATCCATTCTAATTTTCCAGTATCTTTATATGTGACTTCTTCTCTTCCTTCATTCCATAACCACTCTGGTACATGCTCCCATCATCCATCTCTGGACTAGTGATATAACCTCTTAGTTGACCATTCTATATCCAACCTGTCACCTCTCTAATCTATCATTATTCCTAAAACACAAGTCATTCCCATATTCAAGAAGTTTCAATGGCTCTTTATATACTTTTAGGGAAAAAATAAATGCCTCCATTTGGTGATAAAGATCTTCATGATATGACTCTTACCTGTGTTTCCAAATAGTCCCCATTCCCTCTCCATTCAAATCCCACTCTTGATATGACCTATGTGACCTTGGACCAGTCACTGTACCTCCATGGACCTCAATTTATTCCTCTCTAAAATGAGAAATGGAATTAGATGGCAATTCAGGCCATCACATATCTAAATCTATGAGCTTGAACAAGTCACTTAACCTCAATTTTCTCATTTATAAATTAGGGCAGTTGGACTCAATGACTTCCAAGGTCCTTTCCAGCTCTAGTGGAGTTCCTGCCATCAATCTGGGATTCTTGGTATCCTGACATGACAATAGCTTATGTAGACATGGCATACTTTCTACATGAGGTCTTTCCTGATCCTCCCAAGTAGTAGCACCCTCCCTCCCAAACTACTTTTTATTTAATTGCTTCATATATGTTCACATTAATTTTGTAATTTATGCTGAATAAGTTTATATATGTCCTTGTTGTCTCCCCCACTAGAATGTAACCTCCCTGAGAACAAGGATGGATGTATTCTTTCTATTTGTATAGTTGAGTCCAGCACATGGCCTGGAACATAGTAGGCACTTACTAAATCCTTACTTGATTGATACAAGATTTGCTATAGCCCTTTGCACACACTATTACATTTCTACCTCACAACCCTGTGAGTTGTGGTATAGAGGCTAGAGTACCTGGCATGGAGTCAAGAAGCACTTGATTCAAAAGTCATAATATACATGCTGACTGGGTGAGAAGGAACAAGTTGTCTAACTTCTCTGAGTCTTGGTTTCTCCAAATGTCAGAGGTACATTAGAAAACCTGACATGCAGGGCTAAAATGAGATCATACATGCAAAGTGCCTCACAAACCTTTAAAATTCTGATGCATCCATTCCTAATCAAAACACTGGAAAGCATGGGAATAGATGGAGCCTTTCATAGCATGGTAAGTGATGCTTATCTAAAACCAAGAGACAGCCTTATCTGTAATGTGAAAACTAGAAGCCTTCCTAATAAGATAAGGGGATGAAGCAAGATGTCCACCATCACCACCATTATTCAATCTTATGCTAACTATGACAATGCCAAGAAAAAGAAATTGAAGGAATAAAAATAGGCAGCAAGGAAACAAAATTTTCACTCTTGGCAGATGATATGATAGTACACTTGCAGAACCCTAAAGAATCAGCTAAAAAACCTAGTTGAAATAATGCACTTCAGCAAATTTTCAGGATACGAAGTAAACCCACATAAATCATCAACGAGTCTATATACTACCAACAAAACCCAGGAGCAAGAGAGAGAAAGAGAAATTCTTTAACGTAACTCAGATAATATAAAATACTTAGGAATCGACCTACCAGGAGGAACTCAGGGACTATATAAAAACAATTCAAAACACTTCTCATGCAAAACAGATCTAAACAATTGGATTAATACTAATTCCTCATGAGTAGGAGGTGCCAAAATAAATGACAATTCTTGCTAAGTTTATTTATTCAGTACCATAGCAATCAAACAAATAATGAATTATTTTATAAAGCCAGAAAAAAATAACAAAATTCATTTGGAAGAACAAAAGGTCAAGGATACCAGGGAACCAATGGGGTAAAATGTGAAGGAGTGTGGCCCAGCAATTCCAGATTTCAAACTATATTACAAAGTGGCAATCATCAAAGCAATCTTTGTAGTGACTAAGGAAAGGAATGGCGTGTCGGTGGAAGAGATCAGTATACAATACACAGTAAACTACCATAGTAATCTAGTGCTTGATAAATGCAAATATCCAAGCCTTTAAGGTAAGAATGCAACATTTGACAAAAATTGCTGGGAAACCTGAAAAGAAGTTTGAAAGAAACTAGGCATATGCTAACATCTTACACCATATACCAAAATAAGGTCAAAATGGATAAATGATCCAGACATAAAGGGTGACATAATTAGTAAATTAGGGGAGCATGGAAAAATGTATATGTCAGATATATAGCTATAAAGCAAGACATAGAGAAGATCACAGGAAGCAAAGTAGATAATTTTGATTACATGAAATTAAAAAGAATTTAAAAGCTTTTGCAAAAACAAAACTAAATGTACTCAAAATTAGCAGTAATTGCAGGGAAGTTTTATACTAAGTTTCTCTGATAAAAACCTCATTTCTCAAATATATAGGGAAGTAAATCAAATTTATAAAAGAGTCATTCCCCAGTTAATAAGTGGTCAAAGATATGAACAGGAAGTTTTCAGAACTGAAATGCTCTAAATTACTACTGATAAAAAAATACAAGTCAAAAGGCCCTGAGATACTACTTTACACCTATCAGATTGGTGAATATGACAGAAAAGGAAAATGACAAACGTTGGAGGGAATATAGAAAAATCGGAACACTAATATTCTGCTGGTGGAATTTTGAACTAGTCTAACAATTCTGGGGAAAAATTTGGTATAGCAGCTCTTTTTGTGGTGGCAAAAAATTGGAAATTCAGCAGATGTCCATCAATTGAGAAATGGCTGAAGAAGTCGTAGCATATGATTTTGATGGAATATTACCGTGTTATGAGAAATAAGAAGCAGGATGGTTTCATAAAAAAAAACTGGGAAGACTCATATGAGCTCATGAAAAGTAAAGTGACTAGAACAAGGAGAACATTGTGTACAGTAACAGCAATACTGTATAATGATGAGCTGTGAAAGACTTAGCTACTCTGATCAAGACAATTCCAAAGGAGTCCTGATGAAAAATGTTATTCGCTTCCCAGAAAGAGAACTGATAAACTCGGAATATAGATTTAGGAGAATTTTTTTAACTTTCTTTGTTTCTCATGTTTTCATTTTTATCTAATTTCTTTTGCCATATGCATCTAAAAGACTTTTATGGAGAACTCGCACAGGGCAAGCATTCACATGGTAGTCAGAAGAAGTGATACAAAGACACTCTCAAGGTCTCACTTAAGAACTTTGGCATTGATTGTGTGACATGGGAGACACTGGCACAGGACAACTCAGCATGGCTTGCCCACATCAGAGAAGGTGCTGTGCTCTTTGAGCAAAGTAGAATTGAAATAACTCAAAGGAAATTCAGGATGCGCAAATTTAGAGTATTCACCTGAAATGTTCATGCAAAGTATTTGTGCCCAACCTGTGGTAAAGCCTTCTGAGTTCTTATTGGTCTGATCAGCCACAACTGGAACACTGAAACTTGACTCTAGCACAGTGATGCCATTTTGGTCCTCTTTGATAATAAAGGACAACCAACCAACCAATCAATATGAATGACATATTGCATGACTTCATATGTATAATTGGTATCAAAGTGCTTGCTTTCTCAGGGGAGAATGGGGAGGGAAAGGATTTCAAAATCATTTTTTTAAATTATGGTTAAAAATTTTAGATGTAATTTAGAAATATTTAATGACATAAAAATATACATATATTTTTAAAAGAAAATCTAAGGACTAAAATTGAGGATGGACTTGGGAAAATGAACTATTCCCCAGTGGTATGCTTAATATCCAATCTATTAAAAGTGTGGCTTACTGATGAAAAACTAAAGAATATATGTCAGGAGCTTATGAACTCAATGGCAAATCATATGAAATAAGTGATTGTAGCAAAAGGGATATATATTGCATATTAAAATTTTAAGTTGGACAAATTAAAGTTTCTTGTATATCAATACATTTAATTATCATACTTGTCCCCAGTTGAATTGTGTCCCCCAAAAAAGCACTGTTGCAATATCTACTGTCATTTCCAGGTACTATAGCTCATTTTCCCCCATTTTATAGTGATACTAGGAATGGAAAAGTTAAGTGACCACCCCCCCCCAGGTCACAGAGCTAGTATTAGAGGCCAGTTAGGTGTCCTTTACTCTATGTCCAGTTTTCCCTGTAACTTTAAGTTTCTTAAAGGCAGGAATCCACTCCTAATTGCCTTTGTATCTGCCTAGTCCTGTATGCACAATTTGTTTAAATTCAAAGGTTTCACTAGTAGTTCCCTTTCTTCTACTGATAAAGATCACAGCCCTCTGAAAACCTTAATAGATGACCTTTGGAGATAAATCTCTTCAACTGAAAAAAAATCATCACTTGTTGAAACACTTCTTGATAAATCTCTTTATGTAGGAATTCCCAAAGCACCATTCACAGTTAAAAGTGGGGGTCACCTGGATTTCTAGGATATTTGGTTGCATCCTGCAGTCCCCTTAGAAAAAAAGAAAACCAGTTTGGGATCCAAATATTTAACAACCATATGACAGAATGCCCCAAATCATGACTAAAAAGAGAAATTAAAATCAAAACAATCTTCAGGCTCCACCTAACAGACTGCAAATTGTCAAACATGACCAAAAAAAACAGCAGCAGTGTTGCAGGCATGGTGATGTACTATTGGAGAAGCTGTGAAATGGATACAACCATTTTGAAATGCAATTTGGAATTATGCAAATAAGTGACTCTAATGTACATACTCTTTTCAACCAGAGATCCCCTTACCGGGGTTATGCCCCAAAGAAGCCATTGTTAAGAGCAAAGTCTTCATATACATATAACAGCACTTTTTGTGATAGCTAAGAATTAGAAACAAAGCAGATACCCATTAAATGGAGAATGGCTAATCAAATTATGGCACATGAATGGAATGGAATACAATATACCATTCTGTAAATTATTTCTGTGATGAATGCAGAGAAGCATGGAAAGATCTTTATGAATGAATACAGAGGGAAGTAGAACCAAGAAAACAATATACATAGTACCTAAAATAGTAGACATGATAGAAATAACAACAAAATTCAAAAGTATATATGGCAACATTAAAAAGAACAGGCATGGTTCTGAAAGAAGAGATATGAGAGGATACTTTCCACCCACCTTTGTTTCAGGAGGAAGAAGTCCACAGGTGTTACACATTGCCATTTGTTTCAGATTTTTAAAAATATATTACTAGGTTTTCCCTCTTCTTTTTTTTCTTTTTTTTTTTTTTGCCTTTATAGAAAGTATAATTTGTTATATTGTTATACAGGATTGTTTTCTGGAAGAGGAAGAAGGAGGGATCCTGGCAAAAACTATGATGATATCAAAAAACAAAAGACATCAATAAAAACTTCTGTAATCCTTACTACCCTGGCCCCCAGTGCCTAGAAAACCAGGTATATTATAGCTTCTCCCTCCTCCAGGGCTCTCTTTTAAACCTAAGAGTGATTGAGAGTGTTGAAGTTCTCTTCCAATGGCTCCAGCCCCCAGTTCTCCCCAATGTGGGGTGGAGGTCTTGCACCCCAGTTTCAGTTAACTACTTATAGAAGGATACTAGCTTTTATAGAGGAATATGTTAACTATATGTTGGGCTGGCTTTTATAAGGGAATATTTACTTCAAAAGGTATAATCACAAATTTACAAACTCACTCAGTATATAGGATACATGATTCCCTCCTTTCCCCTCTCCCCGTATCACCTCATACTCTGAGGAAGGAAAGCTTTACAACTTAGCTCAATTCCAATACAGCACAGTCCCATTTCCAAGTGCAGTATCACTTGGCTCTGAGTTTCAGGCACACTGGTTTCTCCAGATTTCCATAGCAAACTGACTGGCTGCACCATCTCACCTACAATCCTAGCTCCAAAGTCACCATGGCTCTGATTCTCAAGGGTAATGAGGATCACCATTGCCACATAAACCTGAAGAGGACAAATGACACATAACAGAAGCAAAAATATTCCCATGCCCATTTCTTGGAGTAGAGCAAATGAGTGAGTGGAGAAGGGAAGTCCTTCTTTCGTGAGTTCAGTTCATGACCCCCAAGCTATGGGTGAACTCACAGCCAGGGGGCCCAGGAAAAAGCTCCAGCCAACGATGATCCAGAGATGGATCATTCTAATTCTCCTTCATTTTAAAGATGCAGCATGTTCAAATTCCAAAGTCAATCAAAGGAGGTTGAGAATTCACCCAACCACAAGGTGGAGGGGTGGGGCAGAGTGTGACCCTCTTAGGAAATCTGGTCATGCCCAAGCACAGCCCTCAAGGTACTTCTATGTTAGATGATCTAGACATGCTCCATAGACCTATAACACTTATTTTCAAAAAGCATTCATCACCAACATTGTGTCAGGGTGATGTGCTTTATTGGTCTGTTTTTGGCATAGTTACTCTTGAAGAATCTATTTCTTCCCTACTCAAAAATGTTTAATCATGTCCCATTGCCTCTAAAATAAAAATTCAGGGTCCTCAGCCTGGAATTTAGAACCCTCAACAATGCTCCTTTTTACACATTCTACATACCATCCAAATGAACCTATTTACTGTTCCTTATATACGACATTCAATCTGCCTGCATGTTTTTGCCCAGACTGACCTCTATATCCTCATCTTACTTCTTAAAATTCCTAGCTTTCTTAAAGATTTGCTCAAGCCTCATCTCACACACAAGACCTTTCCCAATCTTGCCAAGGAGTTAGTGCCCTTCCCTCCAAACTCTCAAGTTTGCTTTGTACATGTTCCATACTAACTTTTCTGAGCAGCCAATAATGTCTTCCAGTAGAACAGAATTTCCTTGAAGGGCACTGTTTTCCATGTTATTCAATAAGGGCAAATGATTTACATCCCTACATGGAAAGATAATACTTGTATCTCTTGAGAATTGTGTCTCAATTACAACATTTAGAAGGGATATACATAGACAGAGGGCATGGGTATAAGATGACTTTGATGTGATGACAAGAAGGCTAATTAAATTGCCAACAGGGATTGTACTGGGAGAAGAAGAAAGGAGGAGGCAGAAAAGGGTAAACTACTTCACATGAAGAGATACAAAGACCTGTTACAGTAGAGGGAAAGATGGGAGAGAGATGAACGTTTATTGAAGCTGACTCTCATCAGATCTGGATCAAATAGGGAATAACACAGTCAGGTACATAAATCTAACTTACTTTATAGTAAGTAGGAGGGGAAAGAAAGGGGAAGGGACTGATAGGAGGGAGGGAAGAAGTAGTAGAGGAAAAGAGAAAGAAAAGGGAGGGGGCTGACAGAAGGGAGAGCAGATGGAAGTAGGCAGCGGTCAAAAGAAAGAGGCTGTTTTCCATCATATCTTTGTATCCCAAATGCATTTATTAAATATTTACTAAGCACTAGGCACATAGTAGGTGCTTCAAAAATGCTTCCCAGATGCGTCAGTGAATAGTTGCAGTCATCAATAGAAGGCAAGATCCTGTGGGTAGGGGCTATTTTGTTTTCCAGTGTCTGGCCAATAATGCTTACTTAAATGCTTGTTGATCAAGTAAGATAGCATATGGATACGCATAGTTTGAATATGTGTGTGTGTGTTATTTTACAAATCTTTTTTTTTTCATTACTTGGGAGATCCTCCACAGGGTTCTTTCTCTTGCAATAACATTACACACATGCAATGACAATTACAACTGATTTAACAGGTCTAGTGCTCCCTAATAAAGGACCATTCTTTTGTAAACTATTGTGAACTGGTTATCACAATATACTTCCTTCCTAACTTCAAAATTAAAGTGAAAAGGAAGCGAGAAAGATGAAAGGAAGGAAGCAAGGAAGGAAGGAAGGAAGGAAGGGAGGAAGGAAGGAAGGAAGGAAGGAAGGAAGGAAGGAAGGAAGGAGGAAATAAGAGAGGGAGACAAGGAAGGGGAAAGATGGGGGATGGAGAGAAGGGAAGGAGAGAAGAGGGGGGAAGAGAAGAAGAAAGAAAATTCTTTAATAATATTTTGATCCTTTTCACTGTATACCCTGACCCCACAACCCAACTAAGCATGGGTTGAGCATGATTTCCAGGTGGCCTTCCTCAATGAAACCACATCCATCAACAATTTAGACTTGCCAAGACCTGTGACACTTCTCCAATGAGAAATCTATGTAATTGACATTCTGTCAAGGCAATGAAGAAGGGGATTTGAAGCTGACAGCCTGCTGCCACCACTCACACCTCCCAATATCTGAAAGATGGGCTACCTTAATGGTAATGAAACCTATTTTGCCACATTGCTCTCAAGACAACAAGTCATGCTATATATGCCTTCTCCATTAACAGTGAGGATATTCAGAAACTATTTACAAGGAAAGAGATAAGGAATGGAGAAAGATGTGTTTTAATATACGGCACCAAACATGGAAATAAAACTCCCAGATATAACAGCATCAGGGTATAATGGTGTTTGCAGTAGTCAACTTTATAGTTAACATTGCAATTCAGTTTCATATTCCTGTTGTCATTTGCTCATAAAAAAAACTTGGTGGAAAGTTCGTCTGTATTAAAACTTTCCACCATGTATCTCCTTTGCTAGATGAATGAGGCTTCCCATTTCAGAAAAGTACTTCATAGTTGCATCTCTAAGGGAGAATATTTCTCTTCCCTTTTCCCTGTAGCACAGTTGCCACCTCCAAGAGCACCAGCGTATAAGAAACTCATGTAAGATGAATCTTCTATTGCCAAGAGCTGAAAGAGGTGAAACATTCCTTGACATCAAAAAATGGAAGAGATAGTCAGGAGGGCAACTGGCATGGTAGGGGGCCCGGTGTTCCTGCCATATGAGGATAGAATGAAGGAATTGGGAATGTTTAGCATAAGGAGAGAAGACTCAGGGGGGCCACGATCACTGGGTTTGATAATTTGAAGGGCTAACATCGGGAACAGCGATGAGATTTGTTCTGTTTAGCCCCAGAGAGGAGGACCAAGAGGAGTGTAGTGGGGGTAAACGAAATGAGGTCAATTTCTGCCTGATGTCCTGGGGAAAAAACTTTGTAACAGAGCAGTTCCCAAGTGGGATAAACATCCTCAGGAGGTTTCCCCTCAATGAAGGCCATCTAGCAGAAGCTGGATAATTATTTTCAGGGATGCAGAGGAGGACATAATTTTTCAGATATGGCTTGGACCAGAGGGCATCTGTGGTCTTTTCCAACTCACAAATTTTGCAATTCTAAGGAAGATCTGAACACTTGTTTTGCATCTGTTCTGATTACCAAAAAAAAAAAGAATTCAGCATTTATTAAGCACCTATATTATTATGTGAAAGGCTCTATCCAAAGTGCTGAAGGTACAGAAATAATAAAATGTGATAGTCCTTGCTCTGAAGAAGCTTAGTCATAATTCACATTTAAACAGTGTTGTAAGATTTACAATGTTCTTCACTGAAAACAATGTTATGGAGGTCATTCAAAGATTATTGTACTCAATTCGCAGATAAGGAGAAAAGGGTTTTTTTTTTAATTGAAATTATTATTTCATTGGCCTTTGGAAGTAACAGTAAGGAAATTCCCTCCCATACCTGTTCTACAGCTTGTAGTCTCAGAGAGTTCCCTAGAACACTTAGATATTGTGACATGGCCAGGATCACACAGAGAGTATGTGGCAGACATGGGACTTGAACCCAGGTCTTCCTGAATCCAAGACCAGTTCTCTATTCACTGTTTCAGAGATGAATGAAGATGTGAGCGAATGAATGAATAAGCTTTTACTAAGAACTTAACTGTGCAAATCACTGTGCTAAGCTCTGAAAATAAAAATAGAAAAGGCAATCCCTCCTCTCAAAGAGTTCACATTCTAATGGAGAAAACAATATATGAGGAAGGTTTTACCATAAATCAAATGGAAAGATCCCATGGTGCTTAGGGCAAAGTGGAAAAGCAGATGGTCAGACCTCTTCTTTCATGTCACTCCCACTGATAAAATCATTTGAGTTTCTGATGTTAAACCATTTCACAACAACAAGGACATTGGTGGCAGAACTTTCTCTTCTGGGTCTTCATTAACTGTTGCTTAGCACCTGCAGGATCAAATGCCAGGCTAAATTGGCTTCCCAGGATAATATCTATGAGGGCTGGGTGGGTGGTCTGGGGAACTCTATCAATCCCTAGGATCCTAGACATACGTGTCCATCAGTGGTAGTTCGTTAACAGTTGGTGTTGGTGGTATTGAGGAAGATAAGCTCCTTCACAGTGATTTCTCCCATCAAGGATGGGCAAAAGTAGGGCCAGTGGTCTTGAGGGCACTATCTTTCCTGGAGCTCTTGGGGTTAATGCCCTGAGATATGTCCATCCATAGCTGAGGGGAGATCAATGATAGAAGTAGTGATGGTTTCACATACCTGACACATGGTACTTCAGGTCTCTCCCTAACATGATGTCAAAGGGGTTTTAAGATGAAGAGAATGAGAGAAGATAATAACCTCAACATTATGAGTGTAGCACTCTGTCTGAGCTTCATCTCCCTATTCACACAAGCAGACTGGAGCTCAGAGAAGGAAATTACCACTTCTCTGCCTCAGAGTTCTGTCATCTGGCAACACTGAGAAGTTGCAATTTCTAAAGTTATTATTTATAAACCCACATCTAGTGTGCCCATACAATATCAATTAACCCACTGGTATCAAAATGAGAAAATGCAGCAAGGAAAGAAGTCATAAAATCTCCCGCCCACAACCTGAGAAGCACTATCTCCTCTGCATATACTCAGTGCCTAGGAAGAGTAAGCTTAAGTTTGAAGCCCAAAGGTACTGAGGAGCACATATAAGGAATATATCAGGGGAGATTCTTTTTAACTCTTGGACCTGGGAGTCATTTTCTCTAACTGTAAGAGTCCAATCAAGTGAATTGCTGGGTATGGCATTACCAATGAAAGAATCATTCCATGGCCCTACAGAACTATTTTCTCTGCGACTTAGGTCTGACTCCTCACCAAAATCTGCTACTATTGCTCTGAGCTTGGGCAGTCTGTACTACTAAGTCCAGTTTCAGAGGGGACTTCTTATAACTTTTCTCACATTTCAAAGCTTGCAGTGTTGAAATCTGTGGAATTTAATCTCTAGATACACATTCACATAAAAGAATAAAAATAAAGCAAACCAATAAATAAAGTTCTAAAAGTATCATGAATTCAGAAGTCAATCAGGAAAGAATAAAAGATTAAAAAGAGGTCATAGAAAGGTATTTTTATCATATGTGAACTCAATTTCAGCTCTAAAGCCAATTAGAAAATGCATCATCACATAACACCATATTTTCACTCAGTCTTGGCCATACAAAGACCCACTGATCCTCCAAGTGTTGGATTGGAAGCAGGCAAGGAATAGTGGACATGGTCTAAGGACTAGGCCCACTTTGGCAAGTCCCCCATTACCTCAGTAAATTAAGCTATTTAGTCTGAAGAAGAGAAGATTTAAGGAAAACAGGAAATTCTTTTAAAATATTTGAAGAATTATTAGCATGATGATAATAGCAGCAAAGTGACACAATAGATAGGGTGCTGGACCTGGAATCAGGAACCTCAAACACTTACTAGCAATGTGGCCCTGGGCAAGTGATTAAACCCTGTTTACCTCAGTTTCCTCATCTGCAAAATTAGCTGAAGAAGGAAATGGCCAACTACTCCAGTAGCTCAACCAAGAAAACCCAAATGGGGTGATGAAAAGACAGACACAACTAAGAACAACTGAACAAGAAAATAATAGCAGCAATCACATAGTGCTTTCAAATTTCCAAAGTACTTTACATATGCTATCTCATTTGATATGACTACCTTGAAAGGAGGTGCTATTATTATCCCTATTTCACATATAAGGAAGCTGAATATGAGAGGTCATATAGGGTCACACTTGCTAGTAAGTGTCTGAGGCAGGATTTAAACTCAAATATTTCGGATTCCAAATACAGCATTGTACACTGTGCCACTTACCTAGCTGTTTCCTATAATGTGGGAAAAAACAAATACTGTTGAGTCCAGAAGTCAAAACTGGAACCATCATTGAACATTGGAAAGAAGTAAATTTGGACTTTCCATAAAAAAAACTTTCCTAACAATTAGTGCTGTCCAAAAATGGAATGGACCAGCTGGCAAGGTAGTGAATTCTCCTGACTAGAGGTAGTCAAGGAAAGGTGAAATGACTACTTATTGGGGCTGGTGTTGAAGTCTCTTCCAACTCTGAGAGTCTGTAATTTTGAGGGATGATCTACACAGAAAGTAAATAAAGGGAGCTTGAGGTGCCAGTCTGACCATAAAAAGGCAAATTATATTCCCTCCATAATGAGTACTCCATTCTCAGTGTAATCAATGAACTGAAAATAATATTTGCCTACAGATCGTGAATATGACTTTAATTCTTAATTGCCCTATTTTCATAACCCCTTGATGCAAAACATTTTGACATACATTATTTCACATTATACTCAATGCTATTTTAAAGTTTGAGGGAGGCTTTGTTCTTCAAAAGATTTTTGTGTTCTTTTTTAAGATATTCTTGTGAGTTAGGAAAAGGAAAATATTATTTGACCGATTATTCTGATAGGAAAACTGGGGGCTATAAAGCTTAAGTGATGTTAACCTAAGTTAATAGAATCTGAGAGTTGGAGGGTAGCCCAGTGGTTAACTAGTCAAATGTGTACCTCAATGGGAATCATGTCTTCAAAATCTCCAAAGGTCAAGGACAGATCCACCAAGGAACAGAATTTGGAGTTGGAGGGGATCTGAGCTGCCATTCTGGCCTAATTTATAGCAAAAAAGAATCTCACTACAAAATGCTGGATAAATATCCATCCAGCCTCTACTTGAAGACCTCTAAGAAAATGAAACCATTCTAAGGCAATCCATTCCTATTTCTGGATAACTCTAATTGTCAGGATTTTTTCCCTTACATCAAGCCACATCAGTCTCTTTATACCTTCCAACCTTTGGTTTGAGTTCAGCTTTCTAGAGCTAAGTAGAACAAATCACTTCCATGTGATACCCTTTCAGGTACTTGAAGACAGCTCTCATGTAGCCCCTGAATCATCTCTTTTCCAGGCTGCATCCCCAGTTCCTTCAGATGACCCTCATAATGGCATTGATATTTAGAAGGAGAGTCCCAAATATGAGAACTTGGTGGCATGAGAATTTTCAAGTATAGGAATCCCTTCCAACTCTGTGAGTCCATGACTTTGAGGGATAACCAAGAGAAAAATAAATAAAGGAAATCTGAGGAGCCA
This sequence comes from Bettongia penicillata ogilbyi, assembly GCA_023548195.1. Taxonomy (NCBI): domain Eukaryota; kingdom Metazoa; phylum Chordata; class Mammalia; order Diprotodontia; family Potoroidae; genus Bettongia; species Bettongia penicillata. The sequence goes on along the minus strand of JAJHZJ010000572.1, from coordinate 1,039,284 downwards.
ATAAGGCTATCATTAACAGATTATATTCACCATGAACCTCACTGGAACTAGTTCTTACTTCTCATTCCAATGAGTATTCCATGTAGGGGGCTCTTCTGTTTTCTGTTTTTAGTACTTTAGGGCAAAAAATCACTGTTTTTCTATTTGCTAACATAGGCTCCTGGGTTTATAGGTTTAAATAAACACAACGTTCAATTCTGTAGAACTTTAAGGTTTACTACACTCTTTAGTTATAATGACCCTATTGGGTAGGCAGTAACAGCTGAACCACCATGAGAAGTTGCAAATCATTCTCCTGTTCTGGGGACACTGATGCCGGGACATCCCACACTCACCTAGTAGCTTGTAAATATAATTGTCAAGTTCTCCATGATTGTCAGAGAGAGGCTAACCATTTACTATTCCTAGGATCATATATTTAGAGCTCGAAGAAACCTTAAAGTTCATATAGTTCAACCCCTTGTTTTATGTATGAGGGAACTGGAGTCCAGCGAGCCTCCAAGACATGCATAGGCTCACAGAGCTAGCTCAGTGTTAGGGACAAAACTGGAACCCGTCCTCTTTATGCTGTGCTGCTTCTTCTTTCTATCTTTCCTCACAGGACAGCTCCAACCCACTACATAGGGAATATGGAATGTTTATGCTTTGTTGTTGCATCGTTTCAGTCATGTCCAACTCTTCGTGACAAGATATTGGAGTGGTGCGCCATTTTATTCTCCAGCTCATTTTACAGATGAGGAAACTGAGATGAATGGGGTTAAGTGATGTGCCCAGGGTCACACAACTAATAAGTGTGTGAGGCCAGATTTGAAATCAGGAAGATGAGTCTTCTTGACTCTGGGACTGACACTCTATCCACTGCACCACCTAGCTGCCCCCACTATGCTTATCTAATCATGGTTAGTTCTTGTTTCCCTGCCTCTGACAAACTGATTCTTCCCTGAAATTGCTGTATTTCAAGGAAACCTATCCAGTGGTCTTGAAAAGTGGAGTCACTCCCTCCAGAAGTAAAAAGCAAAGCATTCACAAATGCTGCATATTATACTTACTCATGGCATAGGAAAAATAAAGAGAATGAGAGAGCACACAAGATACATAAATAGACAGATGGACAGACAGATAGATAGATAGATAGATAGATAGATAGATAGATAGATAGATAGATAGATTAGATAGATCAATCGATCAAAACATCTACCACTTGATTTTGAATCCATAGACTATCTTGTATCCTGGCAGCAATCCCTCCTAACAATAAATAAGGCCCCCCCAAACCCAAAGTTCTAGGAAATTCATGATTCATCTTGTTCAATTTCCACAGGTGCCTCACACCTTAAGAGCAAGCAAAAGGCTATAGATCAGGGATGGGGAATTTGTAGCCTCGAGGCCACATGTGGCCCTCTCCTCAAGTGTGGCCCTTTGACTGAAACCACACTTCACAGAATAAATCCTCTTAAAAGGATTTGTTCTGGAAAATTTGAACCAGTCAAAAGGCCACTCCCAATGACCTAGAAGGCCACATGTGCCTTGAGGCTTCCGGTTCCCTCCCCTGATACAGATAATCAAACATGGTACCCCATGTTCAATTCATGTTTTGATTAGTGATTATAGGGAATCAGTTACTTTGGACTCCAGGACCTCTCCCAGTGCAGAACATGGCATTCAGGATCAAACAGCTAGAACACTGAAGCTTGTTACTTTTCTGAGCCTCACCTGTGCCTGCACTGGAAGGGATTTCTGGTATATTTTTTGTTTCAATGAGCCCATTACAGAGCAGTATAAGTGGACTCACTGGCCAGTCATAACAAGGAACAGTACCACTACTTCACCTTTGTATTTCTCTGACCTATAAACAAAAGCATTCTAAGGCATCTCTCTTCTGAAGCTACTTCTTGTCACTTCCTGTTGCCCCTTCCCCATCTGTCTCTTTGTCTCTACCTATCTCGTTCTCTTTCCTCCTTTCTCTCTTCCTATCTCCCTTGTCTCCTTCCCCCTCCATCTTTGCCCCTCCCTCTTCTCCTCTTCCTGAAACCAAATCCCTTTCCCCTGCATAGGAGGATGCTCCCAAAAGATTTTATTCCCATGTTATAAAGGAGGCAATTTAGTCACCGTGATGAGACCAAGATTCCACAGCTAATAAGTATCTGAGTTGGAATGTGAACCCCTTTCATGATCCCTAACACTACTGCATAATCTTATATAAGACATTTCATACTAACTTACTGAACCATCCCATTTCATGGAATGTTTTTTAGCATTTTTCATCTGTGTTCAGGGGCAGGGAAGCCTGGCCAGAGCAGTCAGACAGTTATCTCTTTCCTCCATTGTCCAAATCCAGTTACTTACTGTTTATAGGATATTGGTTCACTCAGACCTTTCTGTAATTGAACAACCTATTGAAATACTGGCTGAAATAACTTTCTGAAATATAGGATGTGGCCATCCATCAAAGAAACCACTGGAGCTGTAGGTACTGAGACTTTGAGACCTCCAGGAAGAACAAGACATTGGCAAGATCAATTTTGTGGCTGCCATCCAGACACCTCGTTTCAAAAATTATATTGTTTCTCTCCTTCTAACAGACTGGATATTGCACATCTTGTCCGTCAGCAAAGCTAGAGAGAGAACAAGTATAGATTTGTTCCTGGAGAGGAGAAACCACACACCTAAACTGACCTAAAGATATTTGGGGGTCAAACAGGCTCCACTTCATCACGCAACAAACAAGACTAAAGGGGATACTCATGATACTATGGATGTGTGCTGAATCAAGAGGCAGAGCCTCTGGGTTCAAACCTCAGCTCAGAAATTTTCTGCCTTGTTAACTAAGGCAAGGCACTTGACCTCCCTGACCTCAGTTTCCTCCTCTGTGGGAGCCTAAGGTTGTTGATTGAGAACTGGAAGGAATCTCTGAAGCCCCCTACTCCAACCTGCATATCATATACATAGGAAAACTAAGGCTTAGGGAGGTTAATTGCCCGAGGTGACATAATGTATAAGTGTCATAGGCAAGATTCAGGCTGCCAGGCTACAAGGTCTGCACTCTATACACAGTCACATTGTCTCCAAAAATGACAGCCACCTAACTGGAAAGTTCCTTCTATCTTCAAATCTCAAATCCTTAGACCAAAGTAGTCAGGAGTTCTTGGCAGGTGTTGTAATGTGACAAGGTTCAATAAACTAGGAACCAGGAGGACTGGTTACAATGCAGACTTTTTCACTTCGTAATTCTGGCCAGGTCCATTATGTCTCAACCTGTGAAATGAGAGGATTGTACTTAATGACCTCTAAGATCCCTTCTGAAATCTATGGTCTTGGTTTTACTGAAAAGTCTGCTTTTATTAAGTATCATAAAAGAAATCCAAGAGAAGTTAAGAGCAACACACTCTGCTAGAAGTCACAAGTGCATTATCAATCAATCCAGAAGCACTTAATAAGCATCTACTACTATGTGTCAAGCACTGTGCTGTATGTTTCATGGTCCAAGACATCCAAGCCATTCTGTTTTTATCTGTGGACTTTACTCCCCAGTACTAACCTTTCAATACGTTTGCAAATATTAATAACTGACATTTATAGAGATTTAAGATACTATTTTACTTGATTCTGACAACTATGAGGTAACTACTGTGCATGTTACTGTCCTCATTTTACAGATGAAGAAACTGAGCCCCAGAAAGAGGAAGTGATTTGTCCAGAACTAGAAAACTAACGCGTCAAAGTGCATACAGCACTGACCTTGGAGTCAGGAAGGCCTGAGTTCAAATTTGACTTCATAAACATACTGTTTGACCCGAGCAAGTATTTAACCCCATTTGCCCAAGTATACAATGGGGATAACCTTTCCCTGAACAAAAATTCATGCTACAACATTCTTGACAAGTGGCCACCTAGCCTTTGGTTGAATAGCTCCAGTGACAGGGGAATCCACTATCTTTCCCAAGACAGAACATACCATTTTTGTTAAGTAGTTGTTCTTTCCATCAAACCTAAATTTGCTTCTTGGCAACTGAAGAACCTAGATTTAAAAACTAGAATGGACCTTGACAGTCATCCTGTCCAACCTCCTCATTATACAGAAGAGGATTTTCCAGAGAATTTTAGTGACTTGCTCTAGACTACAGTTAAGATCTGGGATTTGAACCTGGTCTTCTTACTCCATATCTTTCCATTTGCCTCTGTGCTCTTTCTACTTGCACCACATTATTCATTCTTCCTAATTTTGCCCATTAGAGTCAAAACCTAAAGGGGCCAGGGTCTCCCATTGCATCCTGGGCCATCTCCAGCCATTTCTGATGAATATCTGGCCACCGGACCCGGATGGCTCAGGAGAAGAAAGTGAGGCTTTCACCTGCGCAGCCTTCCCTCCCTCACAACAAAAAGTCATGTCGTCATTTCCCTGTTGTCATGGTCATCTTCAAAAATGAAGGACGAACATAAGAGTCAAATTCTTCTCCCACGTGACCATCTTTTATTTCCTAAAGGATAGTTATCAAGCTCCCTCTCTTCTTTCTCTTCTCCAGGGATGAACAACTCTTTTAAGCAAACCTTACATGGAGGAAGTTTGTGGTCCTTCCCAGACTATTGTGCTCCAGATGATAGATTTCCTTCTTAAAATGTGGTGACAAGAAAACGTAATACTCCAAACATGATCAACAACTCATGTATTGTTGTTGTGGGGGTTGTTCAGGCATTTCAGTTGTTTCCACTCTTCATGACCCCATTTTTCTTGCTAAAAAATACTAGGATAGTTTTCCATTTCCTTCTCCAATTCATTTTACAGATAAGGAAACTGAGGCAAACAGGATGAAGTGATTTGCCCAAGGTCACACAACTAGTAAGTGTCTAAGGATGCATTTGAACTCAGGTCTTCTAACTTCAGGACTGGCACTTTATCCACTGCACCATCTACCTTCCCGTGGAACATTCCTTTTACCTATCAAAAGGGTGGTGAAAAAATAAGGGATACGAAATGTTGAAATACCAAGTTACTGGGGGTTTGGGGAAGTTGACACTGTCCCATTTTGGTTGGAACATAGACTGGTGCAAGCATTTTAGAGAACAACTTGGAAATAATAGTAAAAGTCTCAAAACTGATCATACCCACTTCTGAAACTGTGTATCCTACAGATGTTACTAGAAGAGAAAAAAAAAAGGAGGACAGTACAGTACATGAAATGGGATACTGGATCAGGAATGAGAGGACCTGCATTCAAAACTCAGTTCTGCCACTGCTAATCCTGGGCAAACTACTCTCTCTGGGTGCCAGTTTCCACATGTGTTGTACAAAGATGTCAGATTCAATGCCTTCTTATGTCTCTCATAGCTTTAAATCTGAGGTCCTATTTGTAACAAAAACTCATAGCTGCGGCCCTTATAAGAGCAAAACTGGTGGGAAACATCCCATAATCCAATTACTGGAGAATAGATGAATAAATTATGACATAGTAAGTAATAGGACAGTATTATGCCCTGAAAATAAAATATGAAGAAATGTGGAAAGATTTATTGAAAGTGATCCTAAGCAAAAGAGGAAAGAAAATGAAGACAATAGAACTTTTAAGTACTCAGGCTAACTACACGAATCAAAGAAATTATCACGTTTATATCTCCTTGAAATGCTGTCCTTACTTTTAGTCAAGGGATAGTTTAGAATTCAGGGATGGGCAACCTGAGGCCCTCGAAGCCACATACTGCCCTCTAGGTCCTCAAGTGTGGCCCTTTTACTGAATCCAAACTTCACAGAACAAATTCTCTTAATAAAAGGGTTTATTTCTGTAAAACTTGGATTTAGTCAAAAGGTCACACTCAATGACCTAGCAGGCCACATGTGGCCGAAGTTCCTCAACCCTGGCAGATTTTAAAAGAAATGTATTCTATATTTGTTTGATTGTTTTGATTTTTATTTGTTGAGAACATAATTAAGCTAATTATAATTTTAAAAAGATTTTTCAAAAGTCATTAGATGGTTTGGGACTTAGGGGTTTTAAAAAAAACAAACACATTGGTACTCTTCAAGTGTTGGGGCTTCTAGTCACCTAGAAATGCACATTTTCTTTTTTTAAAAAAAAACATATAACATTTATAAATCAATTCCCAACATTTATTGATATGGCTCCTCACTGTCTAGCCCTCAGCAGAACTTAATGAGAATGAAACAAATGTCATTAAGTGTGTGTTATTCATAGTTTCTTTGTTTCAGGGTAATATCTTAGAGGATTAGCACTGAATAAACATCAATATCAAAACAAAGTTATCTACACTGGAAACAATTAAAAGAAAAACACACAGGGGTTGCTAGATTATATCTCACATACCTCAGGACTTTTATGGAAGCTTGCCTGTTATAGAACTAAAGTTCATTTTATTTTGTTTCCTGGAACATTTGAGAGAATATGAAATGAATTTTATTTTTCTCTTTCATTTTGTAAATGTTAAGTTCAGGATTATTATAGCTATTACTGGGCATTTAAAATATAAAGAAATTAACGATGGCCATTTTTAGTGAATATCCAAATAGTCTCTGCATATTTCTCTTCTATCTTTAATTCATATGATTTAGGTTTTATATGAAAGTGAATTTTACAACAGAATGCCATGCAAATATGTACCACAAACTCCACTGAGAGAAAGAAGATGATGGCTTTGTGGATGGAAAGGAGATGGTTAAAGTCAACTAAGTGGGCAAGATTTGATGCCAAAAGTCTAAAGTGTCCTACCTGCTGCCCTTGTGTGTCCACCATAGTCATCCCCCACAGACAGCCATTGGTCCTGACTGAAGTCTTTCTTTCTCAAAGTTTTTCTAGATTGTATTCTCCAATAAGAGACAAATTGGAAGGGAATCACTGAGAACAAGAGTTCAAAAATATTGCAGTTAAACTCAAACTAGAAATAAGTTGGGTGACCCTAGAATTGTTGCTAGATATTATCTCAGGACAAGGTTGTGATGCATACAGAAAATAGAAGGTGTAACCAATAAGAAAGTGAATTTAAAGAGGAATCTGGAAACTCGGGATTGTGTCTTTTCTTTGCTTGTAACTTGCCGCATAACCCTGGACAATTAACAGTCCCTCTTGGGGGCCCTCAGTTTCTTCACCTAAAAATGAGATACTTAGACTGGATGATCTTTAATTCTGTAATGTATGTCTATGTGTATATGCATATATGTATGTATGTTTGTACTTAATCCACTAACACCCCTTCCTTCTAATTCCTCTGAGATCCAAAGATATCTTGATGCACTAGAACAGGGGTGGGGGACCTGCAGCCTCGAGGCACATGTGGCCTTCTTCATCCTCAAGTGAAGCCCTTTGACTGAATCCAATGAAGCAAATGCAATGAGGGTAAAATTTAATAAAGAAAAAAGAAATATCAAGTCCAAAATTCAGGTAAAAAAACTCAACTTCTGTGGTATATGAATGTAATAGAATACTATTAGTTCAATAAGAAATGATGACTAGGCAGATTCCAGAAAAACTTGGAAAGATTTATATGAACCGATGCTGAGTGAAGTGAGCAGAACCAGGAGAACATCATACACCGTAACAGCAACATTATGAAATGACCCGCTTTAATGGACTTAGCTCTTCTCAGCAAAGCAATGATCTAAGGCAATTCCAGAAGACTAAAGATGGAAAATGCTATCCACATCCAGATAACTATGGAGCCTGAATGAAGATTGAAGCATATTTTCTCTCTCTTTTTTTCTTTCTTGAGGTTTTGTCCATTGATTTTGATTTCTTTTTTTACAACATGACTAATGTGGAAATATGTTTTAAAAAATAAATAAAATGTAAAAAAAAAAAAAAACCCCAAATGACTTTTCACAAGTAAAGATGGCATGAAAGAGATTTTTGAGTTCTAGTAGAAGTCAAGGTTAATGTGACTCAAGCAAGCAAACAAAAAATCCAATATGATTCTAGGCTACATTAAGAGAACAGTGTTCAGAATAGGTTGTAGTTCTGCTATAGTTGGACCTGACCAGATCATTTCTGGAATATTATATCCATGTCTAAAAGTCACATTTTGTGAAGGAGAGAGGTGTAGAAAGCCAGTACTGATGGAGTCCGGAATGTGAGGTACTGTCCAGGTTTTACTTGAGACTTGTGCTAGCGTAAAGGCTGATGTTCTCAGGAAATTGGGGCACCCATCCTACTCCTGATAAGTAAAGATGAGATCGTCCTGACCCTGATTGTGTACCCCGAGGTTGTTATGTAGAAGGAACTAAGATAAGGAAGTAAAAAATGTAAACTAAAAATATTCTCATGGAAATAACCTTGCTTGTTTGAGAGAGGTATATAAACTCGACCCTCACATCAATAAATCAGTCATGTACAGATGGTACAGTCTCGCCTAGTCCCCGCTGCTGTTATCTCTTTCTTTTCTACAATCACCGTACCTCCGATCCACCAGTTGCTGGCAGCAGGGTCTGCCCTTTACCTCTCTTTGTATCCCTTACAGCTTAGCACTGTGCCTGGCATAGGTAGCATTTCAGAAATGCTTACTGATTGACTGCCGAACTGGAATGAAACATGCACTCACTATTTGCTGAACTTTCCCTAACAAATGATTGAGAGGACTATTTTTTTCCTCCATTCCTTTTACTCCCTCTCCTCAGTCTCTCTTTACCCAGGAGAGAGTGTATATTAAATTTGTTGAAGTTTGAGGGCTTTTTTTATTCCTGTTTTATTAGTGCTAATGCCAGCTTAGATAAAGTTTTGATTAATCATAGCTATTTCTGGTTTGTATGCTTCATTATTTATAAAGAAAGAATTGCAAGAGAGGGAGGAGGCAAGGGAAAAGGAGAGGGAGAATATAATATCTGAATTTTCAGGGGGATAGGGAATATTATCCCTAGCTAAAGACTTGGGACCTGAATGAGCAAGAATCTTAATGATTTCATTTTTTATAAAGCATAGCATCCAAAATTGAGCAAAGACATGGATCCAGTATTTTTCCCTCTTGCAAAATACAGGCTTAAAAAAAATAATCTGGCTGTCTGATGGGGGCATGGGCTGCTACTGAAGCCAAACACTTGCCACTCCTGATATTCCCTCTTTGTATGCTCAGAGAAGTCCCTCTGGAAAAGTGGACCACAGAGTAGGTCACACCAGGTAGAAGAAGGAGAATGACTATAGAAGACCAGAGATGTCCATTCATACTCCAGGGCAGAGAGCAGATAAGAGTGAGTAAGACCTTTGACTCTCTCCTGCAGCGTTTCAATAGGTGAATTTTTCTGCTGTATATAACTGTAGATAGACACACTGCTACTTTCCCTAATTAGATTCTCCTAGTGTTTATTACTAGAAGAGTAAGTTATGCACCAGTGTTAAGGGGAGGCCTGATGCTTGTACCCTGTTAATTCAGGTTAAAATTAGAACAAAAAATGAGGTACTTATAGGTCATTGAACAGTTAACAAAAAACTTATTTATCCTAACAAAGAAAGATGTGCATCAAGGATACGTTAACACAGCCTCAGCAGACATGTTCCTTCTCATGCCCATATGGAAACACATCTGTTCTAAAGGGGCAGGGTGTTCTGCCTATTTTGTTCTCCCAGCATCTCCTAAGTCTGAAGGAAGCCCATGTGGGTGGGACCTTTTATGCTCCTGGATGACCAGGAAGCCACATTAACACAGTCAGAGATTGCCGGAAAGTTTCCTCAAGTGAAATACATCTTGAGCTTTGCCCTACTCCTAGGCCAATTGAGTACTAGCCTTCTAGGAAATATCTACCCTAACTCATGTTAGAGGGAGAAAGAAGTGGGAAAATCAGGGGGTGGCAAGTGTTTGGCTTCAGTAGCAGCCCATGCCCCATCAGACAGTCAGTCCATGATAGGTATTGGGTCTATCATAACCAGGAAGAGTCTTTCTCAGGGTCACTGGTTTTAAAAAACAACAGAAACACACTTGGGTCAGACTAAAAGGCTATGGGCTTGAATTCAATATATTCAACTCTTACCTGTGTGAAGTGGGGCAAGTCCACCTCTTGGAGCTTTAGTTTCTTCATCAGTACAATGAAGGGCTTATACTGGAGACTTTTAAGGTCCCTTCTAGTCCTGAATACTAGGTTCTTCCAACCTTTTTTAGTCTATCTTCCAGGCTATTTCCTACATTAAACAGTAATTGAATACAAATTGGCAGCTTTAAGAAATAACATCACATTCCAAGGACCTTTCCTATCTGTTCTCAGCCAATTACCAGGTGAGGTATCTTCACTGGGGTTCCTTCTCTAATCAAAATCGATGCCCATATTATAGAATTTAGAACCATATTATTATTTTGTGTTCAGAAGTTTTTAGTTGCCATATCTTTGCATTTATGGCAAATATGTTGGTCTTATCTATGATGTGATTTTGAGACCCTCATCCTTGTATCTGAAATACAAGTCCAAATAGGATACTGGGCTTATGGAGAAACATGATCAGATTTTTAATAACCTGTCCTCTTCATGATGTTTCCAGGAATACTTGGCAAAAAAAAACCAGGAACTGATTGTATTTGGATCACCAATGCTTTAATAATTCATAGTTTAAAGACATATGGCAAATACAATTTTCAAATTTCTTTCTTTTCAAATGTCAGTGATCCTTTAAAAGAAAAATTTTGATCAATCAGCTTTGGTGACACAGATCAGCAGTTTTCCACTTGTCCAACAACTTTCTTACCTTCTAGCCCGAGGTGAGTTTCTCAATGAACTTTTGCCAAGTAAATTGCATTAGCATCTTTAGGGGGCCTTATTGTTCTATATAAAAAATTTTGGTTCAAGTATTATTCATTGACAGCTAGAGTGCTGAAGACATTAAATTTTTTGCAAGTTCTTTTCACCCCAAAGTGAGATTCTATCTGTGCTGTGTGTTCATCCTTTGTTGCCAAAGAAAACCATGCCATCAGAGAAATGATGACATGACTTGCACTTGACTTTGCTTTGAGTGAGGGAGGGCTGTGCAGGTCACCAGCCTCACTTTTCCTCCAGAGCCATGTGAATCCAGTGACCAGATATTCATCAAGATGACTGGAGATGACCCAGGATGAGGCAATTGGGGTTAAGTGACTTGCCCAAGGTTACACAGCTAGGGAGTGTCAAGTGTCTGAGGTAAGATTTGAACTCAGGTCCTCCTGACTCCTGCACTGGTGCTCTATCCACTGCACCATCTAGCTGCCCCAACACTCTGTCTATAAAGAGAGGAGGACGAAGAGGAAGGGCTAATGTTTTTTCTAAAATAAATTTAGCAATAAAATTCATTAAGAATCTACTGCATACAGAGCACTATCTCAGGTACTGTGAGAGACAGAAAGTTTAAATTAGTTAGACCTTCATAGAGCTGATAGTCTAGTAGAGAACTATATGACATATTGACCTCACTTTAATTGAGTACCTGAAAAGGCCTTAGCCTAAAAGGCCATAGTCTCCCATTGCGTACTGGGGCATCTCCAGTCATCCTGATGAATATCTGGTCATTGGTTCCAGATAGCTTAGGAGGGAGAAAGTGAGGCTGGTGACCTTGCACAGTCTTCCCTCACTCAAAACAAAGTCAAGTGCAAGTCATATCGTCATTTCCCTGATGTCACGGTCTTCTTCAAAAACAAAGGACGAACACACAAGTCTAGTAGAAAAATATATGACATACATATAGAGGATTATAGTATAAATAATATCTGATGATTACATTGGAAAGTTGTAAAAGCCAAGAAGATAAAGATAATTACTAATGTCTGGAGAAAAGGTGAGAGAAGAAGGAATATGGGAAGATTTTGTGAAGGAGGTGCCATTTGCATTGGGATTTAGAGGTTGAGGAGGAATTTAATAGCAAGTGAGAGGAAAACAGAGAAAAGAATGTGAACAAAGGTGTAGGTATATGTTTGGGAGACAGAGTAGTTCACTTTGGTTGAAACATTGCAGGCAGAGTAGTAATATTAAATATTTTGATGGTTTCATGATTTCAGTGGGGTAGGTATTAGCACTATTCATGCAGATTATAACCCAGCTCTTCTTATTCTGTGTGATTGTTATGTTTATTTTCCTATATATTTTCCTCAGGAGATCTAATTAATGCATTATTTTTAATACATTTTAAATATTTTAAAATTTTTATTTATTATCATTTTAATGTATGTATTATTCATTTAATGATAATTCTTAATTATATATTTATTAAATAAATATATTTATTATTTAAATTTTTAAAATTTTAAATATTTTTTAAAAAATAATATTAATTAATATTAATACATTTTTTAAATATTTTTTGGACATCAATGCCATATTCAAACCATCTCCATCTGTTTTCATTCAATATCACCCTATGAGCAACTCCTACTGCTTTTCACTGTTTTGTGAGGTGGTACTAATCATAATCTTTTGTTACAGTTTTCCATAATGTTTTGCTAATGAGCTTTTATTTTCAACTAATGTCATCTTTGGCTTTCCTTGTCACTCTCCACTTGGCAATCAATCAGTCCACAAGCATTTATTAAGAAGTTATTTTTATGCCAGACACCATAGGCATATTAAATACTACTCAAGGCAATTTCTGGGCTCTTTGGGCCTTATCGTTGTGTTGACTGTTTTACATCAGTTAAACTTCTCTAAGAAAAAAGTCATCATCAAAGTCAACATCTTTACTTTTTTACCTTTTTTCATTTTCAGGCTCAATAGCTTCTTTAAATGTATTGAGATGGAGCTGTTGTGATTATATGCAGTTTGTTTCTTCTCATCTTTATTATTTTTTTCTAATTTATTACTAATTTTGACCTTTCTTCTACCAAGTTGATGATCTGGCTGAACACGGACAAATAATTTCTGAAATGATTTTCATTTCACTAATTAGACATTTGTTGTCTACTAAGACATAGACTATTTCATTTTTTAAATCGTAATATCTAGTATTTGCTGTGTCCAACACTTTCCAACTCACTCCTTCAAGAAGGTAAACATAATATGTTGTTGGGAGGTTTCAGAGTAATCTCTCAATCTTTGGCCTCTTTTATTTCTTAATCATGAACTATAATATTAAGCATCTTTATCACCACCCTACCCTATGCCTATATTCATAACTGAAATCATTAAGTACTAGTGGATATGTTGATTTGATTTGAAGGATGTTCTCTGTTCTTTGTAGACTTTTCCTACTTTGGATTCTCCACCAGATCTTGGTGATCATCATAAGTCAATCATCCTGACCTATTTCTTGTCACTGGACTCTGATCAATCTGGAGGAGAGAATAAAGCTGATGACTTTGCACATCTCTGTTTCACCTCCAACTCAATTCACTTGCAAATCAAGTCATTGATCCTCTTTGAGAAAGAAGGACAAACATCAAGATCTTAAGCACTGTGAGATTTCGTTGTCCCAAGAAATAACGTTACTTGTTGTCCTTGAATACATGATGAAAAACAGCTCTACCAACTTCTTTATTTGTCTCAAGAGAACCCAGGCAGCAACATTCCATTTAGCTACAATTTTTTTAATGCAAACAATCTGGAAAAGTAGTATGGTACTAGACTATAAAGGGCATTGAATCCTTGACAATTTTCTTTATCCTGACAAAGGAAACTGTACTTTAATTGATAAGCCATAGAAAGACAATAAAGGGGGGGCAGAGCCAAGATGACAGGAGTAGAAGGACACACGTTTACGAGCTCCGGACCCACAGCCCATAGAATTAATGTAAAAAGAGATCCCCATAACTTCTGGATCACTGAAAGGTGTACAGAAACAGAGTGGAAGAGATTTCCGTTCCAGAGAGTGGAGAGCCATCCCCAGGGTCCATCACGCCACGGAAAGCAGACCCCAACCCAGCGCTGCCCTAGCCGCGGCCCCAGAGAAGCTGACCCGAGGAGGCTTCAGGGACAGAAGCTCCGGCAGCCGGGAAAGTCCCTCCACCCACAGAAGCTACAGGTCAGTGAGAGAGATGGCTGGGGGTGGAGGAGGGGAGCGGAGTGTCTCTGTGACTCAGGCCCCCTCGGGAGGAAGCAGCAGCGGCAGAGGCGGGGGGCAGTGGCAGAAGCAGAGGCGGGGGACGGCGGCAGAGGCGGAGGCAGCGACGGCTGTGGCCCGGAATGCCCCCAGCAGCAGGCAGGATCTTCATTAACTGAAAGTCTCTGCCTAAACAACCTGAGGGAGCTGAGCCTGGGAGGCAGCCCTGCCCCCACCCCAGCACAAGAACTAAAGCTCACATTGATTAGCAGCCGGGCGGCCGCAGAAAGCACATTTGAATCTCAGACTCCAAGCACTAGCTGGGTGGATCTAGGCGGGGGTGGACAGGAATCTCAGAAGTCAAGTAACTGGCTGGGAAAATGCCTAGAAAAGGGAAGAAAAATAAGACTATAGAGAGTTTTTTCCAACAAATGCAAATGATCCCGACTTTCGGATCTGACGAGGAAGAGGACATATTCTTGACATCAGGGAAAGACGTGGAGGATGGGGCCTCAGTACCCCAGACATCCCAGGGGGGATGTCAGGTGGGGCTCAGGCCTTGGAAGAGCTCAAAAAGGATTTTGAAAAGCAAGTTAGACAGGTGGAGGAAAAACTGGAAAGAGAAATGAGAGAGATGCAAGAAAAGTATGAAAAACGGGTCAATGCCTTGGTAAAGGAGACCCAAAAAAATGCTGAAGAAAATAACACCTTGAAGAATAGGCTCACTCCATTGGCAAAAGAGGTTCAAAAAGCCAATGAGGAGAAGAATGCTTTCAAAAGCAGAATTAGCCAAATGGAAAAAGAGGTTCAAAAGCTCACTGAAGAAAATAGTTCTCTCAAAATTAGAATGGAACAGATAGAGTCTAATGACTTTACGAGAAACCAAGAAATCACCAAACAAAACCAAAAGAATGAAAAAATGGAAGAGAATGTGAAATATCTCATGGGAAAAAACAACTGACCTGGAAAATAGATCCAGGAGAGACAATTTAAAAATTATGGGACTACCTGAAAGTCATGATCAAAAAAAGAGCGTAGATATCATCTTCCATGAAATTATCAAGGAAAACTGCCCTGACATTCTAGAACCAGAGGGCAAAATAAGTATTGAAAGAATCCATCGATCACCACCTGGAAAGAGATCCAAAAAGAGAAACTCCTAGGAACATTGTGGCCAAATTCCAGAACTCCCAGCGTCAAGGAGAAAATCTTGCAAGCAGCTAGAAAGAAACAATTCCAGTATTGTGGAAATAAAATCAGGATAACTCAAGATCTAGCAGCTTCTACATTAAGGGATCGAAGGGTGTGGAATAGGATATTCCAGAAATCAAAGGAACTAGGACTCAAACCAAGAATCACCTACCCAGCAAAACTGAGTATAATACTTCAGGGGGAAAATATGGTCTTTCAGTGAAACAGAGGACTTTCAATCATTCTTTTCTTTTTTTTTTTTTTTAGATTTATCAAGTTTTATTTATTTATTTATTTATTTAGCTTTTTACTTTCATTTTCACAAATTTTTGGGTTCCAAATTTTCTCCCCCTTTTCTCCCCCTCACCCCCACCCCAATACCCCAAGCAATCTAATTTTCCCTATTTCCAATCTGTCCTCTCTTCTGGTCATCCCTCCCTTCCCTTGTCTCTATCTTCTCTTTTCTCCTGTAGGGCCAGATGACTTTTCTATTCCTCATTAACTGTATGTCTTCTTTCCTAGTTGCAACAACAATACTAAACAATTGTTCCTAAAACTTTGAGTTCCAAATTCTCCCCATCCCTCCCTCCCCACCCATTCCCTTTGGTACGGCAGGCAATTCATTATAGGCCATATCTGTGTAGCTTTGCAAATGACCTTCCTGATAGTCGTGTTGTGTAAGACTAACTGAATTGCCATCCCTCCTAACCTGCCCCTCATTGTTTCTCTTCTGTCCTTTGATCCTGTCCCTCCCCAAGTGTTGACTTTCAATTACTCCCTCCTCCCTTTGCCCTCCCTTCCATCATCCCCCCCCCAATATCTCCTTCTCCCCCCGCTTTCTTATACTGTAAGATAGGTTTTCATACCAAAATGAGTGTGCATTTCACTCCTTCGTTTAGTCAAATGTGATGAGGGTAAACTTTTGTTTGTTTGTTTGTTTGTTTTTTTCCTCAGCTCTCCTCTTTTTCCCTCCACTAAAAACATCTCCTACTTGCCTCTTAAATGACATATAGTTACCCCCCTTCCATTTCCTCCTCTTTCCTCTCACTACATTTCTCTCTCACCATTTACCCTTAATTTCTTTTAAGGTATGGTCCCATCCTATTCAGTTCAATCTGTGCTCTCTGTCTCTGCATGTGAATGCATGTGTGTATGTGTGTGCATGCGTGTACATGTGTATGTGTGGTCCCACCAACCACCCAGAAACTGAAAAGTTTTAAGAGTTAGAAATATTGTCCTTCCCTGTATGAATGCAAACAGTTCATTTCTGGTAGGTCCCTTAATACTTCTCCTTGCTGTTTACTTTTGCATGCTTCTTCTCATTCTTGTGTTTGAAAGTCAAATTTTCTTTTCAGCTCTGGTCTTTTCATTAAGAATGATTGAAAGTCCTCTGTTTCATTGAAAGACCATATTTTCCCTTGAAGTATTATACTCAGTTTAGCTGGGTAGGTGATTCTTGGTTTCAGACCTAGTTCCTTTGCCTTCTGGAATATCCTATTCCACGCCCTTCGATCCCTTAATGTAGAAGCTGCTAGATCTTGGGTATTTCCACAGTACTGGAATTGTTTCTTTCTAGCTGCTTGCAAGATTTTTTCCTTGAGCTGGGAGTTCTGGAATTTGGCCACAATGTTCCTAGGAGTTTCTCTTTTTGGATCTCTTTCAGGTGGTGATCGATGGATTCTTTCAATACTTATTTTGCCCTCTGGTCCTAGAATATCAGGGCAGTTTTCCTTGATAATTTCATGCAAGACGATGTCTAGGCTCTTTTTTTGATCATGGCTTTCAGGTAGTCCCATAATTTTTAAGTTGTCTCTCCTGGATCTATTTTCCAGGTCAGTTGTTTTTCCCATGAGATATTTCACATTGTCTTCCATTTTATCGTTCTTTTGGTTTTGTTTGGTGATTTCTTGGTTTCTCATAAAGTCATTAGACTCCATCTGTTCCATTCTAATTTTGAGAGAACTATTTTCTTCAGTGAGCTTTTGAGCCTCTTTTTCCATTTGGCTCATTCTGCTTTTGAATGCATTCTTCTCCTCATTGGCTTTTTGAACCTCTTTTGCCAATTGAGTGAGCCTATTTTTCAAGGTGTTAATTTCCTCAGCATTTTTTTGGGTCTCCTTTACCAAGATATTGACCTTTTTTTCATACTCTTCTTGCATCTTTGTCATTTCTCTTCCCAGTCTTTCCTCTACCTGTCTAACTTGCTTTTCAAAATCCTTTTTAAGCTCTTCCAAGGCCTGAGCCCACCCAACACCCCCCTGGGGTGTCTGGGGTACTGAGGCCCCGCCCTCCACATCTTTCCCTGATAGGAAAAATACGTTCTCGTCCTCCCCATCAGATCCGAAGGTCGGGATCATTTGCATTTGTTGGAAAAAACTCTCTAAAGTCTTATTTTTCTTCCCCTTTCTAGGCATTTTCCCAGCCAGTTACTTGACTTCTGAGATTCCTCTCCACCTCCACCTGGATCCGCCCAGCTAGTGCTTGGCCCTCTGCGATTCAAATGCGCTTTCCCGCGGCAAGCTTTGGTTCTGGCGCAGGGGTGGGGGCAGGGCCGCCTCCTAATCTTGGGCCCTCAGGGGCTTCCTGCAGAGACTTTCAGGAACGGAGCGGGTGGGGGTGGGGGCCCCCGCCTGCTGTGCTCAGCTCCCTTGGGGGTTTTATTCAGAAGCGTTCAGCAGTAGAGCAGGGTGGGGGCAGGGCCGTCTCCCCTGCTCGGCTCCCTCAGGTTGGAAAGACCTTCAGTATTGAAGATCCTGCCTGCTGCTGGGGAATTCCTGAGTCGCGGGCCGTTGCCGCCTCAGCCGCCCGCCCACAGCCTCTGCCTCCGCCGCTTCCTGCCCTGTCTCTGCCGCAGCCGCTTCCTCCCGAGGGGGCCCGATTCACGGAGAAGCTCTGCTCCCCTCCCCTATTGCAGCCTTCTTTCTTACTGACCTGTAGTTTCTGTGGGCGGGAGGGACTTTCCCGGCTGCCGGAGCTTCCCCCAGAGCTTTCCTCTCAGAAGTATGCTTGGGTCAGCTTCTCTGGGTCGCGGCCAGGGGTGGGGGTGGGGTCCGCTTTCCGGAGTGCGAAGGACCCCGGGGACGGCTCTCCAGGGTTCAGTGGAACGGAAATCTCTTCCCCTATGTTTATGCACCCCCTGCAGAGATTCAGAATTTATGGGGATCTCCTTTTACCTCAATTCCATGGGTTGTGGGCTGGGAGCTCGTAAATGTGCGTCCTTCTACTCCGCCATCTTGGCTCTGCCCCCCCTTTCAATCATTCTTGATGAAAAGACCAGAGCTGAAAAGAAAATTTGCCTTTCAGACACAAGAATGAGAAGAAGCACAACAAAGTAAATACCAAAGAGAAGTCTTAAGGGACTTACCAGAAGTGAACTGTTTACATTCCTACAGGGAAAGACAATATTTCTAACTCTTAAAACTTTTCAGTATCTGGGTAGTTGGTGGGAGCACACACACACATGTACACGCATGCACGAACACACACATACACACATGCACACACATACAGAGACAGAGAGCACAGAGTGAATTGAATAGGATGGGACCATATCTTAAAAGAAATTAAGGTAAATGGTGAGAGAGAAATGTAGTGGGAGGAGAGAGGGTGAAATGGAATGGGGTAATTATATGTCATTTAAGAGGCAAGTAGGAGACTTTTTAGTGGAGGGAAAAAGAGGAGAGGTGAGAAAAAAAGGAAACAAGAAGTTTACCCTCATCACATTTGACTAAAGGAAGGAATAAAATGCACACTCATTTTGGTATGAAAACCTATCTTACAGTATAGGAAAGTGGGGGAGAAGGAGATAAGCAAGGGGGGGGATGATGGAAGGGAGGGCAAAGGGAGGAGGGAGCAATTTGAAGTCAACACTTGGGGAGGGACAGGATCAAAAGACAGAAGAGAAACAATGAGGGGCAGGGTAGGATGGAGGGTAATTCAGTTAGTCTTACACAACACGACTATCAGGGAAGTCATTTGCAAAATTACACAGATATGGCCTATATTGAATTGCCTGCCTTCCCAAAGGGAATGAGTGGGGAGGGAGGGATGGGGAGAATTTGGAACTCAAAGTTTTAGGAACAACTGTTTAGTATTGTTGTTGCTACTAGGAAAGAAGACATACAGTTAATGAGGAATAGAAAGTCATCTGGCCCTACAGGAGAAAAGAGAAAATGGAGACAAGAGAAGGGAGGGATGACAGAAGAGAGGGCAGATTGGAGATAGGGAAAATTAGATTGCTTGGGGTATTGGGGTGGGGAGAGGGGATAAAAGGGGAGAAAATTTGGAACCCAAAATTTTGTGAAAATGAATGTAAAAAGTTAAATAAATAAATAAGCAAACAAATAAACAAACAAACAAATAAATAAATAAATAGGAAAATAAAAGAAAGACAATAAAGGTTATTGAACAGATGAGTAACATGATCACATCTATGTGTGAATTATGTGTTTGGATAAATACAAACTCTTTGTTTTTTCTGGTTATATATCTCCTGTAATTCTTAGGGGCTAAAAGAGCTTTACTAATTGGAAGAGGGTCCTGAACACAACATACCAGATAAAAGTACTTGTGGCTTACACAGTAGGAATGTCTCTGCATGTAGAAGATACTGAAAGAGACTAGAGGCAACCAGAAAGAGAGAGACAGAGACAGAAAGTAGAAATGCTGATTGCATTTTAATACTGCTGAAAAATCATAGTGAAGGAGCAAGGTGAAGAGTAAGAATGAGTAGAACGCAGAAATTGTTTATTGTGCACCAGCTATGTTTCCGTTTGATTTAAATCCTTGTTGTTTTCCTTGCCTGTTTACTTGAAGTGAATACCTTTTGCTTTGAACTAATGTTGTCCTTTGATTGGTTGGTCTGGTTAGAAACAGCAGTGGGGGCTCATGAGCAACCGTTTAGAATAGATGATGACCCAAAGTATCTCATGAACACTTTCTCGTTCCCACAAATGAGGGAAGTTGGTGTTGCATATGCTAAGGAAAATTAATCTGGCAGAAAAACGAAGATTAAATTGGTGGAAGGGGAGAAGATAGCAAGAATATCTGTTAAAAACTTGTTTCAATAGTCCAGGTAGCTAGCAATAAAAGTCTAAACTTAGGTGGTTATAGTAGGAATAGAGATGGTACCAAATATATTGCAGAAATAGAACCAGAGTATTCTATTTATTAAATATGAAAGATAAGGGGGAAAGAAGGATCAGTGATTATAGATGATAACTACAAAGAAAAATTTGAACTTGAGATCTCATCTATAGATATAATTGGAAAGTGAGGTAGAAAACAGCACAGTTATAAAAATAAAGATGCTTATATTATAGATATAGCATGACTGTAATGAATAGCAATATTATAGGGTGTGGAGTCTGACTATATTCTACTTATAGGTCACTCAACTTCAATCTGACACTTGACTCATTGATATATATTTAATTTTATAATCCCAAGATTTATCTGGGATTCTGGAGGTATATTTTAATAATTTATTTCTTATTATAAATTTATATTCTTTCTCATTAACTAATTGACTGGCTTGAATGATGCCTCAATTTGTTAAGTATTGTTTAATAATGGGAAAAATGATATCTTTTCCAAAAGGAACTTCTCCTATTGATTATAATTAAATAAATATCAAATTTACTAAATATATAATTTTTAACAAATGAAATTGGTAATAAAAAAACATAAATATTATGATTAACGTATTAGCCATGCAAACTTCACAACCAGAATCCATTTCAGACCCTCAATATAATAGTGACTGATGCATTTTCACTTGTCTGGAAATGTAGTTTCATATCATTCAGTTCATTCTAGATACTGATTAAAATCTTTTAAGAATAATCTTCAGATTTCTACTCAAGAGTTAAATTTAGTCTCTCACAAAATAAACTGGATTATTTCTCTCTCTTTGTCCTCTCTCCTATAATCACAAGAAACAATCTTTCTAAAAGTGTCCGGCTCCTCAAAAACTCTTCATAAAATTCTCTTCATAAGATTTCTTTATAACATATCACTCATGACAGTTCTGATGAAGAAAAAGTTTCATACCACCTTATTCCTCCCTATATTCTCCACAGATTCCTCATAGATGCTCATGGACTATATAAAAAACATATGCTTTGGCTGAATAGAAAGAAGCACTTCCAGAAAGATATTTTCTCAACACTCAGCTACTAACATAAACAGCTTTTCTCAATATTCCATTTGGCTTGTATGTGGTTTTTATTTAGTGATAATATCTATATTCTCTGTGAGACATGAATTTGAAATAAAAATTACATAAACACATAAAGATACAGCTAGAATCTGGAAAAAACTGTTCCTCAGTACAAAAGAACTATAAAAAGATTCTCAAAAGAAAATTGTTATGCATGCAGTGAAATCA